>VWZS01002995.1:4402427-4420083 GCA_013397075.1 Rhabdornis inornatus | reverse complement strand
A
Source organism: Rhabdornis inornatus (assembly GCA_013397075.1). Lineage (NCBI taxonomy): Eukaryota > Metazoa > Chordata > Aves > Passeriformes > Rhabdornithidae > Rhabdornis > Rhabdornis inornatus. The sequence goes on along the minus strand of VWZS01002995.1, from coordinate 4,420,082 downwards.
AGGGGCAGTGACAGGAGCAGGAGTAGTGACAGGGGCAGGAGTAGTGACAGGGGCGGGAGCAGTGATAGGGGCAGGGGAATGGGCAGTGACAGGAGCAGGGGCAAGGGGCAGGGGAAAGGGCAAGGGACAGGAGCAGGGGCAGAGGAAAAGGCAGGGACAGGAGCAGGGGAATGGGCAGTGACAGGAGCAGGAGCAGTGACAGGGGCAGGAGCAGGAGCAGGCTCGGCGGTGCCGCGGGCATGTCGAGGTGTCCGTGCCAGCCGCTCCGTGCCCGCCCTCGGCGCTTTCCCGGCGCCGTCGCCCGTTCCCGGCGCCGCTCCTCACCATGGGCAGCAGCCGCTGGCTCCCGCCTGTCCCTAAACGTGGCTGCTATGCGGACTGTGCCCCTGCGGTCGCTGTGGAGATACCGGGAGTGTGCCTTAAGCTGCTATGATGACAGACCTTTGGTTTTGCTGGAGAACCATCGTCCTTGTCAGCAGGGATTGAGTCGCCGTAGTCACCTCCTACGCTATGCTAGTCACCACCTGCGCTATGCAGCTCCCTGAGTTCCTCTTACAGAGCTCTTGGGAAGGCAGTGCCTGTCCGCAGTCAGTATTTCCTTTAAGATCTGTCTTATCTTCATCCCTCATATATTTACAATCATCCTATAGTTTTATGCCATTCAACTCCAGATGCTGCTGAGGTGCTTTACAAACTGATAGTTTGTCACCTGAGTTGTCCCCTGAGGCCAAGTTGGATGTCTGTTTCAATTAAGCCAAACCACGTACATCCCTTCGTGTTTCCTATATGACTTTGGATAAATTGAATTCTCTGCTTTCAATGCTATTAATAAAAAATCACATAATGTGTACGATCAGCTCTGCATGATACAGCAAGGCAAAGCATTTATATCTAATTGGCATAAACCCCTGAAATATGTGCTACTGTGTTTTTGTCCTTTTAACTTGTTTCATTTGTAAAGTGAGTGAGTTTTTTCCTATAAAACAGGAAAAAGGCATCAGGATACATGGGTATAACAGAACTGCCTGGCCCAGCATGTGAATACAGAATATAAAACGAGCAAAGCTTTTGGTATGCCCTTGGCCCATTGAGCTGTAAAACAGGCATGGGGGAACTGTGTGGGATTCTCCTTTGGGGGCTGGGAGAGCAGGTTGGGGAAGGGAAAGTCTTTGGATTCTCAAATGCAGGAAGAATCAGTATTGCATTGCAGGAGTGTAGAGCCTTTCATGCAGACAGGGGTAGGCATTTCAGGATGAAAGGATGCTGAAATTTCTCAAGAACCTGTCCTGAGTTGGCTTATGCAGCCATTCTGCTCAAGGAGCAGTAAAGGCTGCACTCAACTACACTGGGGTTGTTGCAAGAGGTTTCTGTATTTTTCACTTCTGTGCTAAATGTATTTGGATTTTTCCCTTATTCTGTGTTCAAAGAGCTATATTTTCCTTGAATAATTGCCATATGCCCATTAAAAATCAAGTCATCCATATGAAACCAGCTTTTTTTTTCTTCCTTGGATCTTTTAGAATTACATGAATCTTTATGTATTTATTATGTCAGTATTTCATGCTAAAGACAAAGCAAAGAGTCTACATTGGCCATAAATTCTTTTTGTGCACCAAAGCTGTATTATCTCTTCTTACATGCCCAGAATCATGTTTACATTTTTGCAACTACATTAGTTCATTTAAGATACTTTCCCTCCTTGTAAGGGTTGCCTTTGTAGTTTCTTAAAGCACTGACCTCTGCTTACATCCTAAGATTTTTAATATAGATTTGATATTTACTTGAAATTATGTAGCTGATGAATTATAAATATCCTATTCACTAGGTTCTGATAAATAGCCAAATAATGGCCATGGTTTGGAAGTAGCAAGTGTGCCTGGAGAAGCTCTTGTAAAAAATCCAAAGTCAGTTTCAGAAGTTTTTTTTGTCATTTTTTATAGATGCCTCAGGTATTTAAGAGATGAAAAATCCAAATCTGGATCTTCTCAATAAAACTGATGGTACTCCTGAGGTTTCAATTCTTCAGACTGTAGAAAGGGATTGAATTCATTAATTGTTACTTTTCCCTTCGTAAATATTTGATTTCGTTTTTAATTACTTGGTTGGCAAGTCTTGGCAGTTTTTTCTTGTTTCCACAATTATGCTTGTACTTTAAGTTCTTGGGTTTTTTTGAACAGAGATCTTCAGCAAGCTCAAGCTGCAAGTGCTCAGCCTCTTGGGGAACCACAGCCAGCTCATATTTAGCTGCAGATTTATTAGGAATAGTTGAAGGAGTTACTGCTCCCAGATGTCCTACAGCTTTTCTCTTGAATGACTGAGCTGGGATATCTCTGCAATGCCACATTGCATTGATGTACCTGAGGAGATGAAAAAATCTGCTATCCTTGCCTGGCACTGGGCACATGTTAAGACATTTATCAGTTATTTGGAAAACCTGGTCTCTCTGCATCTTTTTCAAGAGTGCTTCATCTTCATAGCAGTAATTATTAGTGATGTCGTGGACATCATACAGTGACTGCTTCAGAGAATGTTCAAATGTTATTGTTTACTTATTATTTACCTAGTGGATCGCAGGTACATACATGGCTTGTAAACATATAATGATTGATTTCTATTCCAGAAGGCTTCATTCTCCAGGCCTGTAGGTATTTACCATTATGCATGTGATATCAAAGATGTTCACATATTGAGAGTTCAATACTAAGGTTATGCTTAAGGCTCTGGGCCAGAAAAAATGGAAGTGTCTGTGAGGGAGGTGTGTGGACTTGCAGCTGCACTTCAGAGCAGTAGCTAAGAAAGTGTTGAAAAATCAAAGTTTATGCTGTTGCATTGCTGAGCACATGGAATTTCTAAAATTCATAGCGACTTTTCACGGCTTTTCAGCTGTTACCATTTGTCTTTGCTGACTAAGAGGTGACTTGAATACTTATGAAAACACGCCCCTTAAATTTGCAACTCAGCAGTATAGCCTGAGGCACGTGTTAACAACCTCTTAGAAAGTATTTCACAGTCTTTTGGTATTTCCACATCACTTAGCATAGCATTGCATTTATGTACAAGTTTTGTCTGATGCTGAGTAGCCATCAGCTTTTCTAAAAGGAATTTAAGTAAAATACGTCTTTATGCTGTGGTTTAGTTTTTGTTTGGTTGGTTTTGTTTCTCTCCCAGGCTGCAGCTCTTTCTCCCTGTTTTGAAGTCTAAATGGTGAAATCTGCCCCCAGATAGTAAAACAGAAGTGGTACAAGAAATTTGAAATGAGAATTAATCTTACACATCCGTAGATGCGGATATTATGACATTTTATAATGCACCAATTGTGAATATGTAGGTTCTTTAGGAATGATATCTATTTATTAAAACATTTGTTATAAATACCAACAATATAAGTACTCTTTTTTAAGACAACACTTAATTTTAATTCTAGCAAGATTTATGTGGAGTCAGTATCAGAATGCTGATCATCAATTTAATGATAAAAGACAAACCGTGATGAATATTTTCTGTCCCTGGTATACTGAAATACACTGAAAGCTAAAAAATACAATAGCTTGAGTTCCTATCTTCATAAAAATACTATGACAACATGATAATTCAATACGCAAAAAAGCAAACATACTAAGAATTGGTATGAAATCGTGTTTCCACTGACCTTTGTAGGATCAGAATTTGTTCCAGATGGTGAAGATCGAATTTCCTCCAGTTTAAAATAATGTAATTCTGGGCTGCTGCAATCCTGCACTTGTTTTCCCAGGCCACCCATTATTCCACCATCCCTTGCCCAGATACTGGCATTCATGTGTTCCCATTCCTAGATCTGAGACCTGAACTGGGCCAAACCAAATGAACGAGTTGCCAAGTTGGTTTTCAATTAAATAAATATTGGCTTGTTTCATAGGACTGTTAAATGAGTGCAAGAAGATTGCAAAATCAGCAATACAGTTTTAAATTAGCTTCAGCTGATACAGAGCTAAACCTCAGTTATTTCTTATTTTTATAGGTTCTTAGCCTTTGTTAGAGAGACAAGGCAAATTTGATTTTTCTTTGTCAGAGAAATCTGAGGCAAAGCTTGAATGAGGTAAGACAATTGGAATAGTAACCACAGGTGCACTTCACATGCCCCAGCAATAAGGAATGGTTGCAGAAGCCCTCCCTCTGACCTCTATGTTTTGGAAAGAGCAGTGAGAGCCCTAAAAAGCCAATATCAAGTAAAGGCTATTGACACCTTAGGCTGAGGAGCATATATGGACCTTTAATTGCTATGCTCTTCTCCAAGATATATAATGTTATTCTCAGATGGGCTGGAACACCGCGTTTAACAGATGTCAAAATACTGTTGTTAGTCCCCCTTCTCCAGAAGCTACATCTCATTTTATGTTTGAATCAATGCATCTTTACCTGGAGCTAGTAGTAATACAGGGATATGATGTTACTAAACGAAATCCTGCTTTGGCAAGGGTAGTTCTTGTCAGTGCCATTGACAAAAATTTGTTTCTCTAGTACCCTCAGTGCAAAGAAGAAAGGAAAATTATATTTTGGGGGGGAAATTAAATTTTGGGAGGGAAAAAGCCCCACAAACAAAAACCCCTGTTGTATCAGCCTGGTCTGCACTTTTACCAGTAATGCAGCATTCTGTTTAGGACATCTTGTCAGAAAATGTATAAGAATTAATCTGAGGCGATGACAAAATAATTAACAAGTGGGGGAAGGAAGGAGTTTTGATCCACTTAAATTGCAAATACAGCACAGGCTCATAAAAGCGAATTTCACAGGGATAAGCAGTAACAAGTGGTCCAGGGGGAGGCAATTAGATCCTTCTCACCCTCTTAAGGGGACAGACATGGAAATCAAGAGGCAATTGATTTAGAAGAGATAGAAGGAATGTTGCGTAATTAACCCATGGCATTCTTTGCCTCAGGCTACCTTCCAGTCGAATTCCTTCGCTGAATTCAGTCACTTACAAAGATAACACTTAAGATGTTATATACATTAGAATACTCCCTATAATTGCCCTCAGTAAGAAGAAAAGCAATCGTTTGCCTGGTTAAAGACATAGATATACACCACCTGGAAGGACATGTAAACTTCGCTATGTGAAACATTATCTGAGTAAGTGTCTTTGAGCGCAGAGCTCTGACTGCTGTCTGCAGCGTTATGTGGGTTATGGGTTACTCTATTTTACTGTATTGAAAATTATCCTGCCTTAAACAGGTGTAATGGAGTCTTGGGAAACTATATATATTTATACCTCCATATTTCACAACAGTCTAAACCAAGTTAAATGAGGCGATTTGCAATTACCAAAACTGTTGAGCAGTTAAAGCTTAAGTTAAATGAGGCGATTTGCAGTTACCAAAACTGTTGAGCAGTTAAAGCTTAAGGGGCATATAAAAGGATCTTTACCCTATTCAGGATGACAAAACCACAGTTGTCATGTAATAGAACACCTTGTACATTTGTTACAATGGCTGCTGTGCTGTAGATACTCTGCTGTCAGTAACGTTTCCACTTCTGCTACGCTCAGGAGAAGCCATACCTGTGTTACTCCCAACAACAAAAGGAGTACAAAGCTTCTAAACCAGGAAGGCTTTTATTCTTCCCAGAGGCAGATTGTACACTGTCTTTTAGTGAGATACAGCTACAAACAAAACACATTCCTTTCTAAATGCTTATTGTTGATTTGGGCTGTCAAAAAAAGGCTGTAATATTTGGTTACAGTGCTGTTATCAACAAGAGGAGAAATGTGAGAGTATACTGGAGACAAATAAAAATGAAGTTTTAGCTATTAAAAAAAAAAAAGAATAAAATTAAGAGCATTATGACCAAACAAACTTAAAAAATTCAATGACTTCCAGCTGCCACTCATGTTCCTGGGATACCCCTGAGGGTTAGACAGTATCCTTCATTTAATGAAGCTCTCGATGCCTTATATGGGAGATGTTGATGTTTGACATCAACATTTTATTTTGGGTCGTGGCGCTCTTTCCTACATGCTGTTTTTGCAGCTGATAATCGGCCACTCCATTTATAGTTGTCACGTTTCGCTGGTGCCTTGTCTCTGCTCCCTGTGGCATACCACTAATGCCACTGGTAAGAGCCAGAATAATTTTGCCTGCCATGTGACATGCACACGGGAAGGTGCAGTAACTTTCCCATGCCATTCCTGCACTTGCTTGGATTTGCTGTGCTCTGGTTTCTAACAGCTTGAATCCAAACTAAACTTGTCAAAGCTGAGCATGTTAAGGGATGCTATTTAGGCCTCAAAACAAGGTTGCCTCATTTTCAGCTGTTGTGAACACATAATACACATTTCCTCACCCCCGTTAAGGGAGGGTATGGTGTGCATGTGGCACCACCACAAAAATCAGACCTACAATAGAAACAGCTTAAAGTAATTACCTCGAGGCATCCACATGTGAAAGTGTTGATCTTCTGCCTTCTGATGGTAATTTATATACAGTTAAGGTTCCTATAATATAGTTAAGAGCATAGTGAATATTTCTTATGTCTTGGGGCATAAGAAGTTTCTTCCTTCTAACATTAATATTATTCCTGTGCTGGAGAATATATTGCTTTCTAAGAATTAAAATCATAAAACAGTTTCTCCATTCTACATTAACAAGCTCTTTAGAAGTTAGATTTTGTTCTCATTAGTAGAGCAGAACCATACTCTTAATTAAGCAAATGAGGCAGACAAAGACTAACATATGCAAATTAAAAAGAAGCCTGGTAGGCAATAGGAACAAAGAAGAAGCAAAAGACTTCAAAAAAGCAGTAGTGTCAGAGAATAATTAATCTAACTACAGGGAACTTCTGAAATGAAAAAGGATTTGCATCAGAAGATACGTATCCATAAAAAGTTGTAGTCCCTAAGCTTTACTAAGAGATCTGGAAGAGGGACTGTCTCATCTCCACTATGCAAACCACCAAAATTTACATAGCAGATTGCTCAACCTAGCAAAGGGAACTCTCAGTCGTGCAGCATTTATGAGGCCAGACTTGAATTGAGCTGTAGACAGGTTAGTATCATTATTACAGTATTTTCCACTTAGTGAAAATCTGATTCCAAACTGTTTAAGTAGCCTACAAAGACCTTTGTTTTCCAAGCTTCTCTGAGCTCGATTTTAAGTAGACTCTGCCAAGATGACCCCACGGAAAGGGGAATCAGAGCTTCTTAACAGAGAAGCTCCTTAAGTGAGATTAGATTAACTCCATTTGTAATCAATTTCTTAAATTACTGCAGTCGAGCTGTTCAATGTGTTAAGTGTCAAGAAACTCTTCCTATTCAATAGGAAATAAATCTAATTTCAATGGTTCTGAAGCCCAGTAGGAGTATTTTCAAGATCTACAAATTTAATAGTTGCTGGGCAGGACAAAAAGAACAAGGGGGCTTTTTTGTGTTTTGGTGGTTGTTTTTTTTTTGTTGTTTTTTTTTTTTTGGGTTGGGGGTGTTTGGTTGGTTTTTGTTTTGTTTTGTTTTTGTTTGTTTTTTTCCCCCTATTTCAGAATGCTTTAATGCACATGTAAAAAATGCAATATAAAGTGGAAGAACAAAAATCTAATCCTGCCAGGAAATTTCATGTGGGCTTCTTAGCTCTACTTTGTGTGCAGACATTATGATAGAATTGTTTTTCCAATGGTGGAGTTATTTATGCTTTGGAAGTGGATTGCTAAAAATATTTGATAATGATCCAAATTTCTCCTATAATTTCTTCATCATATATAATGACTAGCTTTTACAGAGCCTAAAGAACCAAAAGCTAAAATCATCAGCACTGAACTGTCAGGAAAATGATAGTGACATAGCTACTATAGAAAGACAAAAGCTTACATCCGTAAGGGAATTAAATGTCTAAATCCTGTTTAAATTGCCTTCTTTCCACTGAAACCACTGAGAATCAGGTCTTTAAATAGAACTTAAAACCTAAATCTCTGTGGTGTTGCACCAATGTCATCATCTGCAATATCTGTGTATATCATTCAAACACCATAAGGAGACATTAAACTGGTTTATCAAGTCATCTATTGACCGTTGTACAATCTGTGGGCATCTTTGGGCTACATAATAATTTTAAATGAAGGAAAATACCTTTTGAAACACTTTACCTGTGGGGTAACATATCTGTGAATTACTGTAGCCATACACATTTTTTTGATTACCTCATGTTAGCATACAGAGAAGAATTTTTAATTTTTAGAAAGAAAACTTTCTAATTTTGCTGGTGATTTTGGCATGACTGTTAATGATGACATATTGTCAGGCCTCTCCTTAGACAGAAGCCTTAACAGCATTTACTGGTGGGGACATTAGATTTCCTGGGGGCCTGTTTGTTAGGTAACATTAAATGACAGTCCTTATTAAAAAGGCAAAATTCTAAAAGTAATTGAATTTATGACACAGAGCACTTCCTGTTCTCAGTCACATTTTCACTTCTGTCATAAAAGAACCACAGAGGATCACTTGTTGCTGAGAGAAATGCACTATAATAATGGTAAAAATTATTTTAAATCATAATTAATAAAAATTGGTCTGCTGATTCCAAGAGTTAGCTTGAAGAAATTAAATACATTAACAAAGGAGATACTTGTGCCAATAATGCCTCCTCACATGTTTATGCTTAAATATGCTCTAAAAAATCACAGTAGATTGAACTGTAATTCTTTTGTAGGGGGTTGGGTTTCTTTTTTCCCTACAGGTTTAACTAATTCTTCTTCATAGAAAAAAATATTTGGGTTTTATCCTTTGGTTCTCACTTGATCCCTGCTTTAGAAAATCTAGGTGGTGAGTGATCCTGTGTTGTTTCTTGGACCATATGAATATCATTTACTCTGCTCCTGACAACTTCCTCTAGAGAAAAAACAGACAGAAATTCACACAATCTGCTGATGAGAAGCAGTTAAGTGAGACATACTTATTAAAAAAGAAATAGCTTTGACTACTAAGTAAAATAGTGGAGTCAGAACATGAAATCTGTTTTTATATAAATAGACTATAAAAAATATCTCTCACTTGTACAGCTCTGTGAGATCCACTGATGAAAGGCTTTTCCTAAATGCAGAGAATTATAATATAAAGTAAGCTGTCAAGAAATATTGTCATGATGTAGAGATCACAAGCAACCCATGAAAGAAGGCAGTGTCACGTGTCGTTCAGAAGCCTTTATGAACCTGGAGTGACTCTCGCTAGGCTGGCAGAGCTTACCTGGGCTGGCAGAGAGTGCCAGCCCAAATACACAGCTGCATCAAGGATTTCCGTGGTACCTGATCTGTATGCTCTCTGACTTAGATTAGCTCTTTGGTAATAAAAAGGTTTGGATGTTAGATAAAAACATGATTAAGTGACCTTTGGAGATGGTCTGGTCCCATCCTGCCTGGTCAATACAGGGTCAGAGAGAACACTTAAGCCATAACAGACCCCAAATTCTAACAGTACACTATTTGCTCTTCAGCAAACCATGCATTAATTGCATGCAGAGATCCAGACATGCAGAGGTACGTACCTTGTCCATTCATGACATTTAATCAAAAAGGTATTATAAATAACACCATATGTTCTTAAAAGGCTGATCACCACATCTGAGTTATAAATAAATGTTTATTAACATCTATGTAATATTGCATCCAGTTTTGAACTGTCAAAGCATAGTTTCAGTGAAGTCAGTTAAATGGGGGATGTAGAGGGCACTTAACTCAGAGACTTGTGGTACAGGATCACACCACAAACATTTCAGGAATTTAGAGTAAATTAACTCTTGTTGCTTTAGTAGTGAGACTAAATTGTTCAGAGGATGGATTTTCACCTTGCTTTGCATCACTGTTGGTTTTGTCTGGAAACGTGTTCTTGTATCCTTATGTGCTACCCAGCTTTTACACACATAAAGGAAAGCAGCTAAGAGTGCATTATTCCCCCTTCTCTTCAATCCAAATTACTCTGGCAGCACATTCAAATTTAATGTAACACTCTTAATCTAGGGCAACCAGACCTGATTTAAAAAACCTCTAAAATCACTCAATTTATGAGCCCCAAGATACCAAAGTAAATTATGTGCTAAAAGCTTTGGGTTTGTGGTGTTTGTTGTTTGTCTGTTTTTCTGTTGCTATTTCAGGAGTGTTGAGGTTTTATGGTCTAAAAACATTTCTGGCAGATGAAATTGTTAAATCATTCAGATGCTGGTTCTCTTGATGTAAGAGTGTTGCATCGTGTCATTTTGCTTCTGTNCCCTCCAATAAACCTATCCTGGACCCACAAAAGGACTCCCCCGGATCCTTTATTCTTCCCCGGACGCGCTGTCAGCCAAGAGGGCTCTCAGCCCCAGCCGCACTCCTGGTTCTCTGCCATCCGGGAGGCGGCCCACTCTCGGCGCCGGTCTCGCCTGGAGAGCTGGCTGGGCGAGCCGAGCTCGGGTGGAAAAGGCGAGCCGCGTCATAAGAGCAGCCATGACCTCCAGTGCATAAAAGCCATTATTTAGCACATCAAGCTTTGCAGGACTCAGTACCAGGAAGACAGTGACAACCCTGCCATGGCCAAATATGCTGCTGTGTCGTGTCTGTAAAGAACCAGATACTGTCACAGGGAAGTGAAAGTGTGCTTAACAGAGGGATTTTGCTAGTCATAGCTTTCACATGTTCTGTGTACCTTTAGAATCACAATGACCAATATTTTTGAGCCTCTTGTTAAAATTTGCAAAGAGTAGAGCTGTAGAATGTATGTAATTTTGAGCAAACAGTTCTATAAGCCACCATGTGTTCCCTTCATGATGTTCAGCTCATGAATTCAGCTCATTAATTTTTCATTAACATTTTCACAGGATTTCACTAGCCAGTAGGTTTCCTGTCCCCTTTCTCACATAAATTATTTATATGAAGAATATAGGCAAGAACAAGCACATCAGGTGAGGAGTACCAATGGCTCCTCTAAAATTAGGGGTTGTACTGTTCCAGTGAGGTGAGTGAACTCTGCCAAGGAAAGCTTTTTGGTGATAATCGATGTCTAGATGTCTTCCAGACAAGGGCAGTGCTAAAACTGATGTAGCATCATTTGTGTTCTTGAGAAATTTATTGACAGATCACTAAGTGCTAATACCCTAATGTCCAGAGCAGGTTTAGAGTTGAGTCAAGAGAAGATGACTGCTCTGCTGCATCAAGATCAGCAGAATTTGAAAGCTCTAGGGAGAGGCTGCAGATGTTATTCCTCATATCTGGCTGTGGTCTGTGTCTTGAAGGTGTAGTCTAGAACTGTACCCAGCACCAACAAAAGCTTATAAGCCATCCTTTTTGTCTGAGTGACTTATTCTGAAAGCAGAAAATGGAATGCCACTTGGGCATCATTTTTTGGCCTGCTTTTTTTAGGTGTCTGATCCAATGAGTCTGTTCTATTGATTTTGGGAAGAATTGACTGTGGGAGTCCTTTTTCTGCCCCACTTCATCATGCAATGTGGGAATATAGAACTGGAAGTGATCCTGTGTGTATCAGTTATCGTCCTTTACTATTATAGACATGGTACAATGAGTGACTTTCAAACCCCAGTTTGGTAACAGCTAGGTTGTGGCTTTTCTTTTCACAGGAGCCCTGGGAGGGGGATGACAAGAGGCCTGATAGTCTCTGCTCAAGCCCTTGGGGACCCTCTCCATGCTGCCCAGATGCCATTTCAGCAGTGTTCTTTGCACAGCCACAGGATCCCCTGACTGAGGCCCACCTATGGGAAGGCTTGGCCTGATCTTGGGCTGTTCCCATCCCCAGGGAGGTGCAGATGCCCAGGGCTGAGGCTGGCCTGGTGCCCCTAGCTGCTCTTGGGAGTCCCGATGGACCCCCTGGGCATCTCTCACCTGGCCTCACTGTACCCTGACATCATTTTTGTATCCTCTATTGCATCTGGAAGATTGTTTCACAAGCTCAGTATATTTATTCAGAGCTTTTTTCCCCTAATTTTCTATCCTAAAGCTATTTATTATGAGCGTATAATTAGTAGTGACAAATTGTTCTCTCATTTTGGCAGAATTTTCATAGCAATGCAAGGATGTATTTGTAATCAACGATCATATAAAATTCTCAGTTCTGATTGGATGGAATAAATAGGTCAAGCCACTTGTGTGTGATGGAGTCTCCAAATTCAGGGTCATCCTGGCCATTTTTCAGTTTATGTCTTAAGTGTGAGTGGTTGGAATGAGATGCATTACCCCAGAGAAGACAGCAGAAATGCTTCACACAAGAACATTGATAATTTCCTGTTTCTGCTTGTAATACTGTAGTTACAACATCCAAGGATTTTCTTTGCCTTTTTCAGTTGCCTTTCATTATCAGCCTGAGGTATCTTATTATTTAGCACATCTGGATCATTTTGCCTCCAAACCATGAGATTCCACCTTAAACATCAGTCTGTGTTGTAGGAGCCCAAGGACACAATCATCTGTTGTGTACCTGTCGTCTCCTTTGCTCTCTTAGGCTGGCAAGAAATGGGACAAGGAAGAAAGCAAGGAGCACAGACACCAAATTCCCAAAGAGTTCAGGAAAGTGACACAACACCCTAGGGAAGACTGAGCTATAATTTTGAACGGTGCTTTGTAAAAAATATCAAGATAATTTAAACAGAAGGTTTCTGATCTCAGGGAAGTCTGCAACTGTCTGGAGACCACCTGTGGGCTGCTGCTGCAGGCTGTGGAGACACACTGATTTCTGTACAAGTGACATTTCACATTAGTCATGCCATGAATAAGCACTGACTAATAAGCATATCTTCCCGAGCTTTGCAAGCCTCCTTGTTTTTGTTTCTCTTTTATTTTTTCATAAATGTAGTTTCATAGTTGGCATCTTAGTAATTTCAAAAAACATCCTAATGGTTCCTAGTGAAACGCTGTGTACAGGATTGCTGCTGCTCTTTCACAGCAGTGCAGAAGCAGGAACTTGTAGGTAATCATGACACAGCACACAACTTTGATCTTAGTACAGAATGCTTTTTGTGAACACCTAAGAAATACTTTAGATAAACTCAAATTATCCTTCTTTTTTTCTTTTTCTTTTTTTTTTATGTACCAAAGGACCTTTGAAATTTGGATTTGCAATTGCTTGCCAGAAGTTCTACAGCAACACTCCTGTGCCTATCAGTAACATCAGTACAGAGTTCAGTATTTGAAGATTACAAGCAACAAAGCAAGGCTCACTTTAGACAAGCTTGTTCATCCATTGTGCTCTTTTTATCTGCTTTTACCTGAGGCATTCCAACTCAGACAACACAAGTAAAGACCCCTTTCTAATACTGAAGTGGAAATTCTGACATTTAAAGTTTCCTTAAATGGCAAGACTGAGGTCCTAGTCTCTTTAGGGAAAAGAAAACATACCTTCTACACTAAAGTCTTGGCAGAAAAAACTTATTCCACTAATGATGGAACTAATAACACTTGAGTTCTAGAGCCTTGTATACTCTTTCTATACTCTTCTCGCTATATTTTGTCAGCATTTTCCTGTTCTGTCCCCTGTAACACTCTTTGCACCTGTAATGCCTCTGGTAACCCTCACTTGACAGCTAACCATCACTTTCACACCAAGCCTCCTTTACACTGCCTAAGAAAGCTGTGTTGAGTATGGAGCTGTGTTGATGGTGTTTGGTTTTGGCAGGACAACAGAAGGCTGTTGAGTTTATACTGGGGCCTTTCCTTGAGGGACACTAATTTTGGCTGCTTTTCAAATTGTGCATGGACACTTCGTAGGTGTGACAGTTTCCAGTGCTGTGGTTTGCCAGAGGAGAAAAAGCCTTGAGAGAAGAAGAGAGAGTCTTGAAAAGAAAGGGGGAAGAAACAGATTTCCTGTGGGTTCTAAGTGTTCATCTAAGTGCTCTGTGTATCTGCCATCTGTTTGTCTGGGCATGAATATAAGTATATATCATATATATACATATATTTATATATATAAATAAAAATATATAATATATGCATGCTCTGAGTGCATGCACCTTCTAGGAACACATCTCAGCCTCCCCTCCGGGGCTGTTAGATACAGCAGGGTACCCTCTCTTCTAACAATGATCCTTAGCCTACAGATGGTAGTGCTTCCAAATGACAGAGCTGGTCTGTACCTGGTGAAGCACACTGAAGACAGGATATGTTGGAACATTGCCTCAGCACTCTGAAAGTCTTCTAAGCATGACAACCTTTATTTAATAGATGTTTAGTTTCCTAAGTGAAGGAAAACAGTAGTTTTTTTATGATTTTCAAAGAAAGATGAATCATTGTTAAAGCAGCATTTATAAAAGGCATATTCTGGTTATGAAGGCATACTTTTTTAGGCAGAATTATTGCAAAAGGACCAAAACAAAACACCTCTACATGCTGTGTAACAGCATTATTTGGTCTTTGATCTAGACAGACACCATCTGATAAGCCTCCCACATATCAGAAAGCCTGACTTCTCTGGGGGAGTGGGTAGAGGCGATGCTGACAGGCAAGCAAGCATCAGGGAGAAGCAGCTCTCTCTTCTGACTTCTGACATTGGTTTCATCTTACATCCAGGACCTTTCCACCAGAGATACAGAGTTCTTTTAATTTTTAAGGACCGTTTCGCTCACAGATCTGTGAGATTAATGGCAAGTGTCAGTTGATGCAGAAATGAGTCCAGGATCATCTGAAACTGTGCCATATTCTAAAAATAAAAGGAAAAAGAGGGTTTAGCTTTTTTTTTTTTTTTTTCTCTTCAGAAAGCAGTCATGCAATATTAACTTCAGCCCAGCAGAACTGTCTGCATGTGAGCAAGGGGATGAGAAATGCAGATGATTCAAGGACATGAAGTGTGTCTGAACCAGGCAAGTGCTAAGAACAGAGAACTGAGTGAGCAGTTTGGGGAGCAGCAACTCTGCCAAGAGGTCAGTGTGAATTTGAGGGAACAGTTTTTCCCTCAGTGTTTGGGCTAGAGCTTTTCTGCAGGAGCCATGGCTTCTGTAGGCACTCTTGAGCAGGCATGTAATTATCTTGCTGGTGTACTCCTGGCAGCAAAGCACAGCAGGCTGGAAACACAAGATTTCTTCCTTGAGTTAAAGTCAGGTCAGTCATGTTCCCTGCAGTCATGCTGCAGCATTGCAGGGACTGACGTGTTCCACTCAGGAATCACACCAGGAAGCACAGACTGCTGGCTTGCACAGAAGGTGAATTCTTTGGCCTCTCTGAAGGAAACAGAAGAAAGCTCACAATGGTTCTTGTTTAGGATTGGGGGAAATATGAGTGTTTGCTTAACTGTGTTAGCATGACATTTTGTTCTGGCAAACCAGAATCTCTACAGAAAATCAGATAGAGTATACCAAAACAAATCCTGTTGGTTAAGCTGATTCATTTCTGTAAAGAAAAAAGTCCCCATGATGACCGCTCCTGTACCTTTCTGGAAATAGGTAGTGTGGCTGATGTTTACTAGGTCACTACACTTAGCTACAGAAATGAGTGAAGAAGACTGCCAGTACTTCAGCTCTGGCAAAGTTAATGTAGTCTATCTTTATATGGGTCAACATCATTGAACGAAAAGGAAAAAAAAATCCTTTTTAGGAAATATTTAATGTTACACAAAAAGGTACACTATGGCATAAGGATTATTTTGAGAATAAAAATAAACATCATGAAACTAAAGATATAGTTTGAGATGCTGCCAAAATACTGTTCTGCTGTGCTGCTTGCAGATCAGGGAGCATTAATAAATTAGTAAAAGGAGTTCTGAAAAATCAGCAAGAGTATAATGAAATTGTCACAATTTTAGGGAAAACTATCCAGAGGTGAAATGGAAAAATCCACTGTTACAGCTGAAGAATGTCTGCTTTATATCTCTATACAATTTATTTCAAAATGGAGATGTCTGGCAGATTATGCCTGTTAAGCAGATGATAAACAACTCAGAATTTTTCTTACAAGTGGTGCAGTGGTCTCTGAGAACAATAGCTTCTGGTGACATCTGTTTTATGAAAAACCTAATCCTTGAAAACAGCTAAAACTGCAGCTAAAAACTGCAGATGGCAGCCCTGAACCTCTGAAACCACTCATGGAGATTTAACTGAGCACTCTAATGATTGTGACTATCTATCTGTGTCATCACTGTGAGGAGAAACCCTAATCAGCAGCTTTAGATACTGCACACACTGATAGTGAGAGGCTCAGACACGGAGACAAAGGTGAAAAAAGGAGTTGTGTTCTTCCTGATTCACAGAGAGAGCAATAAATGCACAGGGGAACTAAGAACTTGTGGCACTCTATTCTTGTGCTAGCAGAAGCGTGTGCCAGGCTATCCAGAAACTAAGGCAGATACACGAGAGTGGAGCTGGATCTCAGAGCAGCTTGTGAATTTGAAAGTTGCTCTCAGCCCCCACCTCCCTCCCCCCTTGAAGCCATGTCTTCCTGTAAAGGCTAAACAAGCCCAGCTACCTCGGCCCTTAGGGAAGGTGCTCCAGCTTCAGATGTCCTTGGTCATCCTCCTTTGGGATGCCTCATCTATCTTTCTGGTAGTAGGTGACCCAAAATTGGACACAGTAAAATATCTTTCAGACTCTTTGGATTCAGAAAATGCACCACTCAGTTAAAAAAATTGCTTCTTCTGAGGTATTCTTCGTGGGTGAGAACTGCAGCATGAAACTGTGAACTTCAATGTTTGTAGGGCACAAAAAATCTAGTTAATCAAATCTTGGAGTTTCTGCTTTTAAGAATCACTAAAGACTTCAAGAGATTTCTATGGTTTATAAGACCAGAGTTTCTAAATACATAAATTTCTCTGTACTGGAGTGAATTACAACCTCTGGTTCTTGAGGATTCAATGCAAATATTTCCTGGAGATAGTAATTCTCTAATCATCTACAGCATCACTTTTTTCTACCTTCTTAGAAAAACATTATTGAGAAGGTACTGGGTTAATTGGATACTCATTAATTTAATTTTTTCCCTCTCTTTAACATTCATCCACCTGCCAGCTGCATAGGATTGTTTTTTATTTTTAATTAACCAGTGTTTTTCATGATGTAACCTTAATACACTATTTCCAATGCCCCGGCTACATCTGGGTCAGTATGAGAGAAGACAAGGGAATTTCCTTTGGACCTTGCTGGAGGGTGATAAAGGTGTAACCCTGCACATGAACAAAATGCTGCTGTGACTGAAGGAAGTCTTTCATCCCTCTCAGAGAAAAATGCAAGGCATGCTGAGTGGAGGGGGACGCTGTCCTGTGGTTCTCCACCTGCAGCACATGTGGAACTGGAGCAATGGGAGCCCTTCCAGCCTTCCTGCCAGCGATGAGATCAGGCAGAGATATCTGCCCTTGTGTATATATCAACATAATGCCAGGGCAGAATTGCACCCTGTTATTTATCCCTTCTGGCTGCTGGTGACTTGCTCAAGGAATCACTGACTGACCCTCTCTCTTTAGGCATCAGTCTGCATCTAAAACAATAGGACTAAAACAGGCTGAGGAGAAGGGCAGAAGTATTTACAGCCACGAGAACAGAAGGTTTATATTCCCAAGTATTGAAGTGACAGTCCCTGGCAGCAAGGCACCAAGGCACTGCTCGGTGCCCGGGCGGTGCGGTGGCAATGACACCTAGTGTCAGGAGCCCGGACAGAGCCTTCCCACCACGGCTGCTAGCTCGGCTTTCTGCATGAAACTTACTGTATTTAGTCGTGTTTTCTAGACAGTATCACATTTCA
>VWZS01002995.1:4229685-4402317 GCA_013397075.1 Rhabdornis inornatus | reverse complement strand
TCCCCGTCATAATCTCTTTGAAACTCATTTTCTATTGGAAATTGGATTTGTGGTTGCAGCCTCCACAGTCCATGGCAAGGATCTTAACTTATGCTTCAGTTCTATTGCATTAATCACCTGCCTGGGAGTGCTTGGGACAGAGATGGGACACACAGCACACTCCCAGCTGGAATTACAAGGAAAAAAGTCAGCCTTGTTCAGTAACCATCTTGTTGATGACATATTCTCTCTTTTACTTGGTTATAGAAATTATGACCAGCTGACAATCTCATGCTGGTCTCTGCCACCTATTTTATTGTTTTTATCCATTTAATCTGTCACAAGCTAGGGAGACAAAACTCATGTTTCTAAACATTTAGAGTGTCAGGGTTGACCACATTCAGGATGAGGAGGGAGAGCTTTGTCTCTAGAACTGGAGAAACAGATTTTCCAGTAGGCAGAACTACCAAACAAGACAAGAGAGTGCTGGGAACCCATAGCCCCTGTAACCTGATTTATCTACCTTGAAATGTCTAAGCAGTAAAGTCTTTCTACTGTATGCTCAGCAGAAATCTGGTATTTACTGTGGGGTTCTATGCTTATCTTACTTGCCAAGGGAAGAAATGTCTCCGGCACAAGTTTCTGCTTGAAGTATCATAACTTTCCTTCTTCTGCTCCTGGAGATGGGCAGAGTCCAGACAGACTGACTTGATCCATTAACATATAAGTATATGGATTTCTTGTGAGTTTTACTTTATAGGGATTTGTGGGATACACATATTGAGAAAGTAAGAAATTACAGCCTGAAAAATATTCCAGGCCGGAGCTTCTCAGCTCTGTTCCCAGCCTGATAAGCTGGTCCCGCTGAAGGCCAGGGAAGATCTCTCCCAGGATGATAACTTGGTCAAAGTATTGAGGAATTAATAACAAGATAGAACACCTGTTGTGTGCGTGACCAGGCCCTGGGAACGAGGTGTCTACTCTCTGAACCAATCATCTTTTTCTGCTCTTGGAGTTGCGAGTCATGTTATAAAAACCAGTGTGTTTCTGAATAAACTTGTCTCTCTCTCTCTTTCCTGTCATGAGAGATGACCATATAGCTGTGCATCTTATTTCTGCCGCACCTAAGGGGTTAACACCCCACTCCACGGCTACAGGGATGATGCCTAAAAATAGTATAAATGAATACTTTAAAAAAGTGAAAAGTGCAGTTGGACAACATATTATACTTCTGTTTATATCTACTTGACACAAATTTAAGGGAAATATAAGCTTGGATATCAGCTTGAGTCATTTTATCTGTGACCCTTTGCCAGAGTCCTCCATTTCCAATGCTCATCCCTAACAATGACCTTGAAGGCTTTTTGCAATGATCAGGATTTCAGAACTCACTGAAATCTGTGCTTTGGACCAAGTTAAGTCAGTGAAGACATGGAAGGAATCTGTCAGTCATTTATAAATATTCCGAGGCAATGGAAATTGTCCAGCTGTGAGAATCTCTCTCTAAAACATGTTAAAGTGTGACTTAGCCTCTTGATGAGAATATATTTTAGTCTCATTAATCAAGTGCCACTGTGATACACTGATAATGAGATCAGGTAAAAAATGGGAACTGTAAATAGTTTAGAAACATAAATGGCAATGGCAAAGACATAGAGTTCTCCAGTGGGCATAGATTTTTCTTCATGTATGATCTGAGCAACCACTTCCACCAAATAAAATTTCTTGCTCAAAATCACAACTTTTTCCAAATGTTTTGTCAATGTGCTACAAGAAAACAGGAAAAATATCAGCCAGTTATGGTCTCAAGTCTTCCCTTGTAAGCAAATGTGACACAATGAAACATTGAGCTCAGTGAACTAGGAAGAACACATAAATTCAGTTTAAAATGTTCTTGAAGTCTGAAGGACTCTGTGGCTCAAATTTCAGAGGATGGTATCATTAATCAGTGCCTGTCTGCAGGGACAGTCCTTGTTCAGAATGACAAGATTTAGCAATCACTGCAGTCACTGTTAAAATGTAGAGCCAATTGCATATAAAATATTTATAGTCTTTGTCTGTATCCCTTTTTACTGAGACATGGAGACGTTCCAGTAGATTTGATTTTTTAAACTGATGCTCATTCACTTGCCAATCTCATCCCTGCTTACATTGTCTCCTGGGATCCTAGGCTGAGTTTTAGGATTTTCTGCCCTTCTTACCAAGCATAACTGGTGATTTCGTATGTCTGTGACACTTCCCAGGGGTGTTCCTGGTATCCCCAGGAGTGAACACCTGGTTTCCAGGAGGCAGGAAGCAGCAGAGATGTCCTGAGATGTCCTCTAAAACAATTTCCTAATAACTGCCGTTAACTGTTCCTTACAGAACATAAAAGCAATACAGACAATTTTTACTGTGCTTATAAGTAGATGGCCTTCTCTGTGAAGATGACTTCATTTTAAAATTTCTGTTATTAGGATAACATTATACTCTGTTATTGGTGGGCTTTTTGCACCCTTTGTGGAAATGGCAGCTCCGGATTTGCTCAAAGGGCTTTTTGTTGCAGCTGCTAATCTAAATGCAAAGTACGAGGCTGCCTGCTCCATGCTGGGTAGGGATGCTGCCTGGTAGCTGGTGTTCCACTCTTTCTAGTAGGACAGAAAAGACACGGGCATTCCTCTGACACTATTCTCCCTATCTGGCATTATCCTCACTTTCAACCCATCTCTTTTGCTGGCACAGGAAAAAAAAGCTGCTATACTTTTATGTAAATTGCTGACATAAACTTTTTAACTCCTAATACAATCAGGTCATGAGAACTCTCGTATTGGGTGCTGTTTGCAGGCAGGTATGATTGCTCTCCCCAACAATGGCTGCTGCTGCCAGCCATTAACCTCTGGGTGGCTGATATTTGGCGAGTTGAAAGGGAGAAGTGTTTATTTAGCCTTTGTTCATAATGAAGGGAATAATGTCAGCTCTATCAAATGTGTTGGATTCTATGTAATATTGCTTGTTAATTCTAAATTAATTTAGGTTTCCAAGTTATTCTAAAAAGAATGGGACAATTTTATTTTTTAAGCCTTATTGTAGGGACAAGTATTAGGATTATATTGACTAATGCCTAGTTATATGCTGCATATTTTTATAGCACCCCTCCATGAAGCAGATTATGACATGGAAATATCGCTAATTGTATTTCTCTGAATGAGGGACAAGTTTGTGTAATTCTCTTTTTGACTATTGGATTCTGTTCATCTATCAATTTTTAAACAAATTATCTCTTTTTAGTTATTAGCTAGTAAAACATGCCTTATTGGAATATCCTATAATACTATTTCCTACTATATGCATTCAAATTTTTAAAATAGATTTACGAACTTTGTTGTAACTCACAGTTTCTTAGTATTTAATATAATAGATGTGGTACAGGTAAATTGTTTTATTATATAATTGTTCAGTGTCTGATCCATTTTCAATTATAAGGAAAATAAAAGACTCATATTGGGAAACCAAATCCATCTTGCTTAGGTCAGAGAGTCCAGGTGAAAGTAAACCAGGAAAAGTGGGAAGTGGATCACAGCAAAATTGTCAGCATTATTCTTGGTATATTTTTTTGAAAAAAGCTTTTGTTCCTTAGACTGAAATTCAATGAATAGAAATACACAGGTCAAAAAAGTCTTGAGATGAAAACATTCATGTTAATTTTGCAAAATCAATAACTGTAAGAGAAGAAACTAGTAGATCAAATATGCTGAAGATGTAGGGAGTGACAAGGTTTTAAGGCTCAAAAATCTTAGATACAGAACTCTTACACAGACCAAGCACCATTTTCCTGGTCAGTAGTGAAGACCTTGCACACATGTGCATGCTTTAAATATAAACTGCAAAAACTGTTTTACAGTCTCAAAAAGGATGCTTGTCAGAGGTGATAGAAAACTGAAGGTACCTGGGAAGAATCCAGGCAGTCCACAGAGCTGGTCCACAGTGTGGGCCAAAGACAGCAAATGTTCTGAAGGAAGGAGAGGAGTTTGTGTATAGAGTTCAACTCACTTCTGCATGTGTTAATCCTGGAGAACGTCTCAAGCTATTCTTGTTATTAGTTTTTTGCTGGGGAACCATGAATCCACTGCTGTCCTTGTGCTGTGTGTCCAGTGCTGTGCTGCAGAACGTCCCTGGCATGGCAGTGAATGGCTGTAACACACTAATGACACCAAGCTTCTTATTTCTTGCCCTTAATCCTCTCGCTGCTGCCTCTAATCTGTCGCTGCTGAGAACAGCTCCATCCTGTCACTCAGATCCTAACTGAGGGAAGCTCCTCTCTCCTCTACATCCTGACTTGGCTGTGAAAGTCTTTCTGCTCCTTCCCTCCTCTCAGTTAAACGCAGTTTAACCATACCACAGTCCTTCAGGCATCTTTCCTCCCTTGATATAACTTCTTTCTTTGCAGTCTGACTGGGAGCTGCCTCTCTTCACACCCCATTGCTCAAAACACAACACCCTCCAACATCTGCCACTGTTTCTTCTTTTCCCTTGTATCTGCAATCACTTTAAATGTCTCATCTTTGTCTTGAAGGTCTTTGTAGCTCCCTCTCGTTCAGCAGCCTGATCTTCTCTCTTATCTTGCTCCATTTATGGCTCCAGTCTTTCCTTCAGATTTTCTTCCTTTTATTCGTCTCTGCAGGACTTTTTCCACATTGTATTTTTAGAGCCAGACCTGCCATCAGAGGTTCAAAGCTTTTATAAAGGGTATCATACTTTCATACCATATTTCTGGGAAGCTGCCAGACACTGTATAAACTTCATACACCACTAGTTCTTCAACAAGGGGCTGGTATAAAGGCTTGAATCTCTGATTGGCATCTCCCTGTCTTAACCTATGTCCATCTGTAGAACTGCAAGCTTGTCAGGGCTGGCTCTGACTCTGGTCTATTTTATGAGCCTAACTGCCAGGCTTTGCAAGAATCTGCTTTGTGAGAAATCTGGTTACATATTGCTATAGTTTTTAAGATAAAAGATATATTTTTTTTATTACACTGTATACCCAAGCAACCCTTTTTATATATAGAGTCACACTTTTTATATATAGGGAAGTTGGGAATGCAAGTGCAGATGTTAAGAACAAATTTCAGAATAAATATCCTACAGCACAGTTGTTGCTTTGAAAATATCTTTTAATCACAAGTTTGATTTTTTTTTCTGTAAGTGTTCCAGAAGAGGAGCTGAGAGATCTCTCTCTCCCCTGTATTTAAAGATATCTCCAAGGTTGTGTGAAGTCCTTTGGTATTTCTTGTCCATTGATTCTATTGTACCTGCATCTCATAGCTGATGACATGGACTTATTAAGGAAGATGATGTTCCTCACCTGCAACATGAACGATGTCATTTTAATTTAGTAAAATATTATCTTTCATCACTTTTCCTATCAGCTGAATGTGAGATCATACATGGATGGTGGAGCCTGGTGACAGCTGAAGTACAATATCCAGTTGTGTTCTGTAGTCTAGGAAAGCGTTAGTGTTCTCCCCATCTGTTCTCACGTCCGTTGTAGTGGTTTGCCTGCCACATAATATTAAAATGCTGACAATCTCCAGCAAAACACAGACTGAATGTTTGTTCCTGTTCTTGTTATGTTCAAACAGACTTGCACATGGTTCTTACTTCACCATCACAAATTGAAATA
Organism: Rhabdornis inornatus; assembly: GCA_013397075.1. Classification (NCBI taxonomy): domain Eukaryota; kingdom Metazoa; phylum Chordata; class Aves; order Passeriformes; family Rhabdornithidae; genus Rhabdornis; species Rhabdornis inornatus. The sequence goes on along the minus strand of VWZS01002995.1, from coordinate 4,396,679 downwards.
ATACACTGTGATTCAGCTGTAGCATTCCCATGTTTCCATGCTTGTACCTGCAAAGTGCCTCATAAATCAGCACTTAATGAAAATTAAACTGGATGAAAACTATTTTATTTATACGTTTTACTTAGAAACAAATAAGAATTTTACCAACAGATGTGAAAATCAACATTGTACCAGCTATGGATGCAGAAGAGCCCAAACACAATATATATATGTACATAAAATAAATTGATTATAAATAGAGAGGTTTATAATATTATATTAGTGTTATGTCTACTAAACAAGTAAATAAGCAATGAAAAAACTTCTTTACTAGTTGTTGTAACATAATGTTGGGGGTTGAATTGTTCCCTTTTCTTTCTGTGGAATTTTCTCCATTGTTATGCTAAGTATTTGTGGCTACACCTTAGTAGCAATAGTTTTTCCCTCGCAGGGGGTGGGGGATAAGGGGAGACCGGAAAAGGAAAGGTGGAACAGGGGCCTGGGCGCGCTCTCTCGCTCTCTCGCTGGCTCGTGGGGTGGAAGGAAGGCGGCCGGGGCTCCTACCCAGCATCTTCCCTGCCATCCCAACGCCGGGAGCCACGTTCCCTGCTGTCGGACATCGCACTGCTGCCTTCCCGCTTCATCCTACTACCTCAAGTGCACTCTGCCGAGCACCACGACTGACACCGTGAGGAGGGAGTCTCCCCTCCATCCCCCTCTCACACCTGGGCCGCCGCCGCCGCCATCACCCAGCCGCCTTCAGCTGCACGGGACCCGCCCTGCCCACACAGCACCGGGAACTGAGCGCAGAGAGAGAGGGCCTGTGGCCACAGGGACTCCAACTGAGCTATACTGCTCTGTTTTGTTGTCAATCTTTATAGCTGCTGTTGTTTCTGCTGTTTGCCTTGTTAGATATGTTAGTAAAGAACTGTTATTCCTATCCCTGTATCTTCTGCCTGAAAGCCTCTGATTTGCAACTATAATAATTAGAAGGGAGGGGGTGCATTCTCCATCTCAGAAAAAGGGGTTCTTGCCTGTCTTTAGCAAATACCTGTCTTTCAAACCAAGACACATAATTATAAAATCCTGGCTTTCCCAGCCTGGTGAGTGGCATTCCCAGAGCAGTATTTCTGTTCCCAAACTAGTCCTATTTGCTAGATGATAATAATTGTGAACAATAAGTCTGACTTTATAGTGTGTAAAATAGGGAGCTCACTCTCAGGAGTATGCAGCTTCAATTCAGAACAATTGTGTGAATTGGGATGTATTTAATATCTTCACTTTTCTTCATTCCAGAATTGTTTTTTAAACTTTTTTTCTCATTATATAAATACAGAAAACATAAGATACTCAGGGTATGCTCTGACTGCTGTGAAAAATCAAACCATGTGTAAACACAGAGTTAAACTCAGTGTGTATGAGAGAATATGTATGTATAGTGATTATCCTACTAGCCCAGTGTGTCATTAGTTTGGCCTGATCAGACAGACAGTTCTGTGTGGGATTACAGCATGGGTTTCTGAGTAAAAGTGGGACAGAAGGACAGAGCCGTGTTATCAATGCAAACTCATTTATTATATAAACAAGCATCTCTTCTTGATCCAGATGGATTTTCCTTATGGACAGGTGGTGGTGTGGCCTTCCTTTTGGGCAGATGGGGTTATCAGGCTGATCTGGTTTTTGAAAATATGAGAATTAGGTTTGTAATCATGTTCTTTTATTTGTCTGGGTTTGGCTCTCTGTTCTTAGAGGGGTGTGCACACAGTGACTGATGAGCCCCAGCAGCCCTGCCTTGCTCCACACTGGTGCCAGCCAGTTCCCAGTGCTGCACATGAGCTCTTACTGCAGGGCCAGGCACAGGTGAGACACCCTAAACACAACACTGCTCTGATGGGCCATGCAGGGAGTCAGTTTGGCTTAAAGAGCCAAAAAAAAAGCCAGGTCCTGTAGGTAGACTCCACTCTCTGATACACTGTTTGCTTACTGCTCATTTTAGACCAAACCAGCCTTTTCAACATGAAGATATTTTGCTGTTAATGGTGATGTACAGTCTCATACAGCAATGGCATCATACAACAATGGCACCATGTAATTCAAATCATGGCTTATTTCACCAAGATTAATTCTCCCCAAGGTGCACATCAGATTTCTCCATCCTTCCACTTACGTTTGGGGAGAAGTGCCACATTCTCAGAGGTGAAAACCATTCCAATTACCTGCCCACATTCTCCCATGCACCTTGCTACCCGTAACCATACTCCTTCAGGACATGTTCCTGTGTGAAATTCCTAAAGAGGTGTATCTTGGAAAAACCAGAACAGGTTCTTGAGACACACCAGTGTGTGTATTCTGATCACCCAAGGATGCTGGAGGGACTGAAGAGCCATTGTAACAAGGCAGAAAGCATCTCACTGCAGGAGAAGGTGCCATTCTTCATCTTTACCACAAATTATCTCTCAAATTCAAAAAGGGAAGAGGTATAGTTTTTATTGTTTTCATGAGATGGTGCCCAAGGTACAGGGATGACTGTGGTTCTGGGCCCAAATACCAGACTACTCTCAAAATAAATGATACACAGCATAGCAAACTGCAAAAGCCAAAACCAGCCTTTCACACACTCTGAAATTTGATGTACAGCAAGACCTGGAGTGTGGCATGGAGCAGGTAAGGGAACAAACAAGTCAGTGTCAAGAACATGTAAGTCAACATTGCAACCAGCAACTGATAAATAGATACAGAGTTAGGTTCCTCTACCATACTCTGATCAAATCTGTTGTTATTCTGAACACTTAGTGCCCTGTGTTGGGTGCCAGGAAGGACTGTGATGGGCTCATCCTGCATGTCAGCTCAGCCTCACAGAGCTGCTTGCTCACAGCTCTCAGTTGAATAGGAGGAAGAACTGGCATGGCAGAAATGACAGAAGTCATACTTTGAGATAAAGTTCAGAATAATAAGTAAAGGGCTAAAAAAAAAGGATTAAAAAAAAAAAAGGCAGATCCAAACCAAATAACCCAAAGTGACACAAAAGCAATCACTTCGACCCAGCCGCTGAGCAAGAACCCCTCAGAAACCTCACCATCCCACATTGCTGAGCATGGCACTGGATGTTATGGAATGTTCCTGGGATCAGCTGGGGCGAGTTGGGGTCAGATGTCCTGGCTGTATCCCCTCCCAAACTCTCGTCCACCCCCAACCTCCTCACTGGAGGCAGTGTGAGAGAGAGAAGGTCTTGTGCTGTACAGGCAATTAATCTCAGCCAGAACCCACACAGTTCCATAACTCTGTGCTTGTGGAATCTTAGAGGTTTAAATTTGGATTTCCTCTTGGCCACAGAATGAGTAGGGTCTTTGATGATGTCAACAGAAAATGTTAGAGCTCTTCCTGAGATTCATACAGCCCTGACTGGATCTTGCAGAGAAGAGCAGAGGGTCAACTCAGTGTCCTACAGCCTGGAATCACCCTGGGGTGTCTATTCCACGTTGGGAAGCAAAAAGGCTGGTTTTGGCATGCTCAAAGGGGCAAAGAAACTCAAATATCTGCTTTATTGCCCATTGTAAAATGAAGCTTAATGATTTCTTTTTCTTTTGTATGTCACATTCGATATCACTTCCCCTCAGCCTGGTGGGTGGTGTGCACCAGCCATGACAAATGTGGATCAAAATAAATTCTTTCAAGCCTAATCAGTTTTATTCCTTAATTGACCTGAAGGATGCTAAAACAAATAAACTAAAATTCAGCTGATAATTTTTGTTTGCCTGCTCTGCTGTGCTTGTGTTTTCTTGAAACACCAAAAAGTCTACTAATTCAGAAAACCATCCTTAGTTTGAAGCCTGACAAAACAAACAAATTAGGACAATTACAGCAGCAGAAATGCATACATTTTGAAGCACATGGAGTACATAATTTGTACATATTTTAAGAATAATTATGAAGACATGAAGCTACCTGGAAATTAGGGTAAAATGCAATATAGATATACCAGAATAGATGGCACCAGGCTGTCCTGATAGCTCTTCCCAGTTTTCCAGAGAAAGGCAAAGATAAGAATCTCATGTGGCTTTCTGTAAACACTGCATTATCAACTAATTTCTTTTGTGAAATGTGCTTGACATTTATATACAAGTCCTTACATTTTAGATTAATGGATGCTGTCAGGTTCTGTTAATCAAGAACTCTCCTAGTAGCCTTCCTGTAGCCCAAAGGCACTATGTGGAGAAGTACTAAAGCATAGAAGACGATACAGAGACCCAGAGAAGCTGGCTTTAAGTCACAAAGTGGATCAGGTGCTTTCTTCCCCTTGTGGGTGGGTCATCACAGATGGGATCTGGTGTGACAATTGGATGGGGAACTGGTGAGAAAGGAGGGAACAGTGGGCTGTGTTGCAAAGAAATGTCCAAGGGAGCTCCTTGAGCATCATTCCTAGGACTGCTCGTGTTTGAAATCTTTTTCTGATGACTTTGACTCAGTAAGTGCTTAAAAATGAAAGTTTCTTATTGCATTGAACTTGGATGCTTTGTTAAAACAGAAGAGGGCCAGAATTCCATAAAGGAAGAACTAAACAACCTTGACCACTGTACAGCTGGGGCTGGCATGAAATTCAGAGCACAGAATGAAAGGGTAAGGTTTTGTACTCAGGGTCTGGTAGATACAAATCTTCCTAGAAGGTCTGTGTTCCAAACAAAAAGAGGGACAGAAGAAGAAGAAGAAGAAGAAGAAGAAGATGAAGAAGACGAAGACGAAGAAGACAAAGAAGAAGAAGACGAAGAAGAAGAAGAAGAAGAAGAAGAAGAAGAAGAAGAAGAAGAAGAAGAAGAAGAAGAAGAAGAAGAAGACCATTTTAAGTTGCCATGGAAAAGGTGAATGTAGTTCCAGAACATACCAGGACAAGCATTTCCAGCAGTGCTGGTGTGAATGTCAGTGAGAGACTCCCCCAAGACTGTCTTGGCATAACCTCTGATGTTTCAAAAGGACTGGAAAAAGAGAGAGGCAACTGAGAGAGCTGGGGAAGGAGAGGTTAAAAGGAGATCTGCTTTCTGCCTGTGAACTCTTGTAGAAACTTCCCAGGTGAAGAGAGGAGCTGTTTAAAATAAGAAGGAAAGTGGCACAGAAGCAGAGGCATATGTCCTTGTCATGAAGGTACTTCAGAAAGACTCTCTTTAGTTTCTGTGCTGGATCCCTCTAAGCCTTACCTGAAAGGAGACTCTAAGGAAGCAAGTTCTTGGCTGTTTGTCAGGGTGCTTCAGCCAGGACAGTCTACCCAAGGAAAAGAGTGGCTTTTGAAGCAATGCTTGTACCACGCTACTCCCTTTAGCTGACGTTAATCTGTTAGCCTAATTAACCATTAGGCTTTTGAAGTGTCTTAAAATAATCTGGATTTCAAAAAATGCTGTGAACAATAGAAGGAAAGCTGGATAGAAAAGAAAAATACCTCTTTGTATTAAATACAGATTTCTGATCACAATAGTATAATTTCTTTAAGAGGTATGATTGGTATTTTTTAACATTGGACATATAGTTGTAATTATTTTTCTCCTTAAAGTAATACAATTTAAAAGAATAGGTCTTTGGCTAGTTATATAAGAATGAATGGAATGAAATGCCTGAATTGTGTGCTAACACACCCTCACACATATCCTCGCTCTTGCAGCAGATTATTGTCTTTTTCTGCCACAACTATTAAAAATTCTCTGAACCATGTAAATAAATAATCATTGACTATTTGGAAAAAGAAGAAATTATGTGTTTTGAGAAAACGACAGACAAAAGGTCTCCCAGTGCCAAATCTTCCCAGAATGATGCAAGGAAGGAAGACATGGTCTTCCCTTTCCTACCTTTTCTGAACATTTTTATATATAGACACAGAAGATTTGTCAAATTATATAAATTGGTACACAATGTGAAATTAAAGATTGTCTGTTTTTGTGGCTTTGAAACTATTACTTGTATCTTGTTTATGGGTGGAGATAAATAATGAGGAGGTAGAACAAACTGTCCACAAAATTGTCAGGTAATAGAGCTTTCCTCAAACATAATTGCAATGGCTCTAGTTCATTAGTCACAATATTTGCTTGAAAAAATAGCAGTCTGCAATTATTTGATAGAAATAATTGTGGCAGAAATTCTTTGCTCTGTAGACAAATCAAACTTGCCTTTTGTTATACAGCAGTTAGTTTTTGAAGCTCTGTGTTATTTGGAAAAAAATCCAGTCACTGGAATTTCTTATATTCTTGTCTGTGATGTCCACAATTAATTACAAGTGCATTTTCATCCTATCTGGACAAGAAAAATCTAAAATTCAAAAATAGAATAAGTAACAGTAGGCCCAGTAAAGATCACAAGCTTCATTACGTTCTTCCTGCATTACACCTTTTTATTTCCTTAAAAATAACAGAGAAAAGAGACAAGTTTACAAGGGGTTTTGGAGGGAAATCAGCAATACAAAGGCTGCTATAGCAGACTAGCGACAGACAGCAGAAAGGCCTGGAATCCTACAATTCAATGAATTACAGTGGAATTTCCAAGTATCTCATTAAGTCAGACACAGCCCCAAGGGCTCTTTTACCTTCTGCAAAGCAGCAGTGCTGCAGTAACAAGAACAAACCTCTTCTTTCTATCCTTCCTTACTTCCTGGGAGATGAAATCTTGATGGTCAGGCCAGTCTGCTAGAGCAGGAAGGGAGTGGATGAGAATAATTCCTCCCTGATCCTGAAAATAATAAACTAGGTGGACCTAATGCTTAGCAAAGGAGCAGTTAGCCAGTCACAAGCACAGTTACTAATTTGTGCCCTTTTTTAGTGCCTGTCCTGAAACCCACTTCTAGGGTGGATATTATGATTTATTTGCTATGAAATCAGCGATCAACACTGTGAGGAAAATGTTTTTGTTTTACATGGGTTAAAATGGTTATGTGGCAAGAATCACCCACTGGGAGAGGGGTTTTGTATTGCCATACAAAATAGGTATGACAGATAAATTAGTGCTTTGGGCATTAATTATATTCGGGTTGATAACTCTAAGATAAAAGCTGCACAAGAACGCTGTGTATATTTTCACTGGAGAATATTCCATAACTGAAATCTGCAAGCCACGGCCACTTCTTTCTTTCATCATCTGAGTTTCATGTTTTGAGCACAACTCTGGAAGGGCAAAAGACTATTTCAGTGGAGACAGGTGCTCTTCAAAAAGCTCAGAGTTTCTGACTGTGTCTTTTACACTGTCAGAAAATTACTTTGTAATTTTTAATCTCTGGATATGCCAGGTATCTCCCATGCAAAAATGGAAGGGACCTCATCCAGCCAGAGTAGTCACTTGGGTTGCCCACAATACTTTCCCTTCCTGATACCACCTAACAAAATCTCAGCTGGTGGTGGCACACAGAAGACAAGTGTGAGATACAAAGTGAAGAATTGAAGGCCAGTATATGCACTCCCTATGCCTGTATGCTTGCTTGGAACAAGGCATTTTGCAAATGCTACAGTGTGGCTGCAGCTTACAGTCTTTGGGTGTGTGAATACTCAAAGTTTGAGAGACAGAACAAGGCACTGGCTTGTAAATCATGAGCAATATCCATCCTGGGGTAATAAACAGTCACTGAGACAGCTGCTGTCACAACAGACGAGCAGAAAGAGATATTGCTACAACAGCAGCTCTTGTCTTCCTAACTGCATACATGGAAAAAGCCAAATATTTCTAAGCAACGAGTAGAGAGTAATACAAGTTATTGCTTCTATACTTTAAGTGTAGCTCATCTGTGCCCTAATGAGTTGTCCAGACTCCCAATTCGTATTATTATCCAGGAGAAATGTGGAGTAGGATGCAATTTAGCTAGTAGTCTCAGGTCCAAAAATGACTGAATTCAAAGCACATGTGTTTGGACTCCCAAGACATCCCTCACATTAAACATTATAGTATGTAAAAATGCACCTTTCCTGTCACAGAATAGCATTAACTGGAAGAGGAATACGGTCATGTGGCTTCGGTCTTAGAGAGAGGGAAAAAGAGCAACAACACACATGGACCTTTTTAGGGAAAAAAGGCCAACTTTATTGAGCAGAGAGCTTGTATTTAAAGCATGTTATGAGAGACTAGAACAGGACAGTAGCTCATTGGATAATTGGGATAAACACCCAGGAGACCAGGCCTCAGGATGTATCAAATGGGAAAAACAACAGGTGTTAATCTTTATTATGACTAGCACTTTGTTTTTCACCAGATTCTAAGTTGTTTTTGACCATTTATCACCTTGGGAAATTTCCTTTCTGTCTGCAGCTAACATCAGCTTCTCAGCCTGGGAAGCAAGAAGGGTTCAGGCTTGAGAGAAAAGATTCTCGAGCTGTAATTTTGCAGCTCCCTAGGTGTCTCTGTCCACACGGTCATAGCTGTCATGGTCATTAATCCCACAGTTAAAATTGCCACCTGTCTACTGCAGTCAATGGTTGTATTCAGGACAATTACAGATGGAGTCCATGAAGAATCTATTGCCTGTTTTGGAGATGTGGTACCATGCAGTGTAGTCCATGACAACTGTAACATAAACTAGTCTTATGTTTCTAAGTGTGTGCAGAACACTGCAATCCCTCTTTCCACTTTTTATTCAGTCTTTCAGAGAGATTTATGGTGAAATCTCCTTCTAACATTAGCACCATTTCCAATTAACAAGCCTGTAAATACTTACTTCCAGCACTTGAGAGTTATTTGAAGAGGATTTAAACCTGAAAATGTATTTATTTTCTCTTTAGTGTCTTTTGCAGATGCCTGTTAGATAATCCAGGAACAAAACTGCTGATTTATAGAGCAATACTGCACGTCACTAGTCTGATTTATTGGGGAGCCTCTGTTTTGTTAGTTCAGCTAAACAGGCATGATATTTTAGGAAACAGAAGTGCCAAAAAACATTGTTCATCATTAAAAATCTAACTTTAGGAGAAGTTGAATTACTGAGGTGCCAAAGTAGCAGGGCTATGTCATGTCCTTTTTTTAATGGTCAGGTTAGATCAGAGAACCACAGAACTCCAAGGTTAGCATTGGCTCACACGAGTGTGTCTCTGTGCCTGTCTCACGCAGGCTTGATGGTCTAACTGTGGGTTTCCCATTATTGTGACTGGTTCTGGCATTATGTCACACTCCATTTTATGCATCCCCTGTTCAAACTATGAATAAGTAGCAAAATGTGGTACTCTTCATAAGCAAATCCCTTTTCTGTAGTTGTATGGGTTATATCTGAGAGTGTAGATGTGATTATGTATGAATTCTCTATTTTCTAAAGAGGCTTGATTTGATTAAATTTTTTTAGACTATTTTATTTTTCTGAATCTCAGCTTTTAAATAAAAATGCTTTTTCATGTCTTTATTGGTCATGATATCTAACATTCTTTAAATGTACAAACCAGAAGCTTAATTTTTTTTTAATGATTAGCATTATGTCAATCTTGCACTGAATTTGGTGCAGGTATCACAGTAGTATAATTTCAGAGATATAAAAACCCCACCTACAGTTATTATGTTAAACTTTTTAACTCATTCTATAAGATTTTTTCATAAAGCCCTAGAAATATTTTCTCACTTATCTTAATTTTCACTGTCTCATATTCTTAGTTTTTGTATCATTTTTTAAGAACACTGATTTCTTTACAATTTTATGTATTTATTTTAAACAGTAACCAACTGGGGAGGGTGGCTTATGTAAGTACCTATATATATCTCTATATAGCGATCTATCTGGTCATCAATATCTATTTATATAATTATATAATTGTGCATCTATACCTCTCTCTATACCCTCTGTTGAGGGTTTTCATCTCTATGCAATTGATTCAGTATTTTCTCCCATTTGCTTATTTATTAATGTTCCTAACACTCCAGTGTTTAAGTCAGTTTTTCTACAATTTTACTCTTTCCTGCTTGAGTAAGAGCAGTAGGTGACTGCAAGACTGATTTCATTGTCAGTCAAAACTATGCTAGCTATAATTATTTTCTAAGCATATATTTATTGTTTGCTTCCATGAGTCTCACTCTTGATCATGTAAACATGTGTTATTGAATTTGATGGGTAGATTAATTCACATCTGTACTTCCCTATGTATTGGGGTGTGATCAGAAATTACAAAACTCCATGCATGTTTAATTTTTGAAAGATACCCTAAAGAAATTTGGAGGAGTTCAGTCTTTTTATCCCCATTTGACACTTGGTGGTACAATGCTTCTGTCACAAAGAGAATGGAAATATTACAAAATAAGTTTTTCTACATAGCATTTTCTGTATTTTGATGGGATTTTTTTCACTGTATTGTTTTAGTTGGTCAAATCTCCGCCATATGCAGAATAATTATTACCTGCATGAGTTATTTTTGAGACTTTCAACTTGAGATTTGGAGATATGCTTTGGTGCACAGGATTAGTTGTCTCTGAGGCACTCTAATCAGTAATTCCTAGAAGGATATATGGTTTCTTGATGCGGTGTTTTCTGCATTAAGATACTTGTCACCTTCTCAGACATTGCTCCTTTTTCTGGTGGTATCTAACAACAGTTCAGACATCTGTGGGGGTGCCACAGGACCAGCAACAAAGTGATTTGCTCAAGTACATCAACAAGCCCATAAGAGAGGTAAACAGTTGCCAGGATGCCTGTGCATAGAGTCCCAATGACTAGATTGCACAGCCTGCTTTAAATTTGCATGTGCTACTATAAATATTTTAAACTCTGAAACCAACCAATTATTTTTTTCAAGAATAATTGGCAGGGATGCAGTCTACATTCTCAGGTAGGTGCAACAAACCCGGAATTATGTGTTTATATTTGAATTTCTGCCCATTTAAGGGATTGTTCTGTAAAATTAACAACTCTCACACTCAGGATACCAAGGCATTTTTCCCTGCATAATTGAAGTGGTTGCCAGTGGCAAAAAAACTTATAATTTTGTATAGCACATTAAAATGCAGGCTCACAGCTGTCTACACTAAATGTCTGATGCTGTCTCAGCTCTAAGTGTCCTAGGAGAGAAAGTGAATAATCACCTCATACACACATGAGCCCTGTTCCAGGGTTTCATTCTTGTACCAAGCATCAGCAACCACTGTGCCCAACCTCGTTGGATGCCCTGCTGCAGAGAGGGGAGCTCATTTTTTAGACACTGCTTGCCCAGTGTTGCCATCCATGTGTGTGAGCTACCTGCACTGCTCTGAGCTGCTCATTGCCAGTGTTGAGCACACCTGGGGGGCATTTTCCTCTGCGTTCTCTGGGCACAGAACCAAAAAGGGATTTGCCCAGTAGTACTTAAATGGCAAGTCCTGATGCTCTGAGGCTCATGGAGGGACTGACAGATACTTGTGAAGTTTTAAAAGGCTGCAAAAAGACAGATACATAATTTTAAGAAATTGTGGTCAGTGTTCAGGGGTCTCACAAGGGCAGAGGATCAATAAAAATTTTAATTTTTCTCTGAAAAACCTTGAATAACTTTACAGAGCATTGTTTCTTCTTGTGCTTTTTTACCCCACGTTTTGGGCAGCTTTGAACTCTGCTCTAAGCCACATCCTTCATGCAATAATGACACTAAAACAATTGCCATCTTGAACATAGGCACAAGATGCACTGAGATGGCATTTCAGCAGTTGTTTACATCCTTCAGCAGAGAGCAGTAGCCCCTGATCAGGTTTTACCACCAAGCCATAGTCATACATGAAACAGCCAAGGGACATGCATGGCAGCTCAGTCTTGTTACAGAGGCAGTGGTAGCTGAGGGGTGAAAATGCTGACCAGGAGGGCAGGACTGGAAGCCTTGGCAAGTGGTCTTGCCCTGCATGAAATTTTTTTCACCTCAGGAGATGCCATGGAAAGAGGAGACCACCTCACAGGGCAGTCTTCACTCAAATGTTCAAGTATTTCAGATGTTCTTCCAGTTGGTCACAGCATCTGCACAGCCAAGGTCAGTGAAAGTCGTCTTGCCAATTAGTCTTCCAGAGCTTGGGTCACCTATTCAGGTGGGTCAGCCACCTGCCTCTGGCATGGCAAAATAATGCAGAAGGATGTAGGACAGAGCTTCAGCTGCTTGTGATTCTTTTCTCTTCTTCTGCCACTCTATTTCTGTCCTGTGTGAGAAGAAAATGACATTTAGCAAGAAACCAGCTTTCTGTGCCTTGTAGCAGCATGTGTGAGTTCTCCAGAAAGATTATGCATGTGGTTTTTGAAACACGCTCTTTATGTGTTGTATTGAGGCCACAGCATATGATCATTCCCTTTCTGCTAAAGGGAAGGTAAGTAAACAACCACACAAATATGAGAACCGCAATGCTGAGAAATCAACCCATGGCAACAAGGATAATATAAGCAGAAATATTGTCCCAAGAGTGATTATTATTCAGACCATTTACAAGAAATCTCCTATAAAGTTCACTGTGTAAATTATTTTCATTTACAGGAGTGGCAGGCTGAGCTTTTAGAAAATAGTTTTGAACTAGGCTGCATCATTGTCTGTGGAAAAACCAGCTGGTGGATCTCAAATTTGGTATTTTAGTTTCCCACAGCTTCAACATTTATGATTCTTCCTGATACTAATATATGCAATTCAGGTTTCATTTCTGTGCTGAAAATAGAGAGTAAAAATGGCATCCAGGAGGCATTAGTTCATTGCCTTGAGACTTGCAAAAAATTGTTTAAAAAGCAGTCTAACAAGGGATCTAGCTTTCACATCCCTCACATTATCTGAACAAAATTCACCTCTATCAATGAAATATTTGAATAAACCACATTATTGGCAAGGGCCATAGTAATTTATAAATCAAGGCTGTCAAACAGGGATACAACAAGAGGAGGAATACTAGGCACAAAATTTTGGTGTGTTTTCAGAATAAAATTTACACTACAACAATACCTATAATTGATAAGTTTTCTAGCCAAATCCACCCGCAGTCCTACAAAAAGACAGGGATTAGATTTCAAAGGCTATAGAGACACCCTGACTAGTCTGGACTTGAAAACAGGATGTAAGTCGTGTAAAAGGAAAGACTCACACTGTACTAATAACTTCTACTATTCTGAAGTAATTTAGGTCAGAGAGATATTATCTTTCACTGTTGAGAAGCACATTAATCTCACCATTTGTGTTTTGTGAAAGTCAGATTCATAGGTATAATTGTGAACTAAAATACTGTCCTTGAATAAACTGAAATCCTAGACAATTTTACAGCATTTTTGCTGAGTATTGCAGTGTAATAAGCCCTCTGAGTGTCGTTGATTCCAGAAGAATTGGGGCATTATAGAAAAAAATTAAGCCATACCTAGGAAAATAAGGATGGGTAGCCTTATTTTAGGCTAAAAGTTTATCCTGGATAACTCTGAAAAATCAGTTCATGCAAAGGTTTAACCTCATGTGAAATGCCACATTGCTGTCTTGTAAACGGTGCTGTTTTATGTAATGGCTAATCAATAGCTGTATTAACTTTCCAGAAGACAGAACCACAATGGGTTCCAGATGGGCTGGAGGTAGGTGGTGTGTGATCTTGAATACCACTTTGGAGGAACTGCTCTTGATTGTTTACTGCATTAAATGCTGAAAATGTTTATTAATTGCTAAAGAATTATGTAGAAAAATTTGATTTGATGGCACTTCTCCAGGCAAGTTTTTAAAGAAAGGAAGGACATTTCTTTTAATTCTTGTCAAAGCCCAGAACAAAATGGATCCATTTAACTTTCTGTTTTCCACTAAGGTTAAAATGGCACCTCTGCTAAGTTATTTAATTATTTCTACACAAAATCTTGGTTTCATCAAAGTTCAAATGTGCCAACAAGAGAAGGAATCCAGTACTCACCAAATGAAAAATTAAACTATAGTGTAGACATGTTCATGAAGGACTTAATCTATAAAACATGAAGGCTGTGTTACTCTAACTTCTACCTTGACTTTGTTCTCTTTTGATAGAATGATAGAATAAATTGATATTTAGGTATTAAATTGATATTTAGGTGTTAATTGATATTTAGACATTAGCCAGAAATGCCCATTCAAGTTTTTTTTTAACTTGGTGTCTTTATTAAAGCTGGTCATTATTTGGTAACAAAGCAGATGGTTGATGATTCCAGCTGGCATTTTAATAAAGCATTATAAGAGTAACTGAAGGATAGCTATTGCATCTGAAAATCTTTGCTGTCATTTTAGCAGGCTCCAGTACAGCTGTTAATGCATCACATCCTGCTGCTGCCAGGACAAGGCCATTTCCTGCCAGAAGTAACAGAGAAGTAGCTCAGACATGATATAAATCTTACAAATGTTAAAATAATCTAATATCAGCCTCTACAATTTACATTTTATAATCACTGTAAACATCATCTGGTGTCTCTTAAAAGTTGCATTGCTTTGTCAGGAACTCTTGCCAATATGAATTCTTTATCTGCAAATCTCTAGGCAAAGGAACAGCCTCCCTTCAGTGTTACATCTGTGACCTCCAGGAATCAACTGATCACTGCTACAGCTGCCACTTCAGTTGTGATGCTCAACTGGATCTTCTTGACCACCCCTCCAAGTACTGTGTTCTGGTTCTGCTTCGTTTGCCATTACTTTTAGCTTTGTTTTTCAGTGTTTCAATCATCTGTAATTAACTGCAAATTTTGCCTCATGCTTGAGCCTTGTTTGGTGGAGTTGGGAAGTAAACAAATTACTTGTTATACTGACTTCCCACACCTCAATCAGTGACTTAAATTGAGGTAACTTTCCACAGCTGTGTCCTGACTGCAAATGTACATTAATTTGACATTTTGTCCTCATCAAGAAGGTTTTCAATATTCAATCTTTATTTAATAGCAATCCTAAATTCTTTTTCAAGTGCATTGCAGCTTTAGTTTAATCATTTGAACAGAACTATGGCTAAGGTTTGGTTCTATTCCAAACAAAATAGATTCCTCAGGCTCTGTTGTTGCACTGGTCTGACGTGTTGAATGAAACTGGTTGTTATTTACAGCTGGCTGACAGCTGTAATACATTTGTAGCCTTCACTATTGCAGTGTGTCACTGGCAGGAAACGTTTAGCAAGGAGCATAGCTGGAGCCATAACAAAATATTTCAGTGATTCTGTTAACACTCAGTGCACTGCATCTCACCCCGTGAGTTTGTTCAGCACTGGGAACTCCTTCGTGTGCTGAGGGAGTAGGGCTGGGCAGTATCATCAGAGCCACAGCACAGCAGGAAAACCAGGAAAACAAAACCAGAGAATGAAAGGATGGGTTCAGACTGCCGCTGTCCTCCAAACAGCCTGGAGTGGAAGTAGGACACAGGTAGAGGTGCAGGCATGGAGCATCCTCCTGGCCACTACCACTCTGCACCATTTCTCCTGCTGTTTTTCAACAGGGTGTGACCTGGGACTCATATGTATAATTGTATTTAGGCTATTCAAAATACAAGGTAAAATCCAGGAGGATTTGGCTGTGCATTGACTGGATATGACCTTCATCCTTTCACATATTTTTTCCGTGATTAGCAGGCAGTTTATAATGTATTACTGTATTCTTCTTATGAACTACTGGAACTTTGGGTGTTTTTTTGTTTTTTTTCCTTCAATATAACACATATGAAGGATTTTTTCCTATTTAACTGTCTCTTTTCAAGAAGTCATTTCTCTCATCTGATGCAAAAAAGGTTTAACATGATGAAAGCACCTGAACAGCAATGTTTCTTAGATTTTGTTTCTATTCTGAGGTAATTCGTTCCACATTAAGAAATGTGAGACAATCATAATTTCAATTTAACTCACTTCTCTTTTCTTTTGTCCATTATCTTTCTTTTATATACCCCTGTTTGAGGCACATGCCCTGTTCTTTTGTTTATATGCTTAGTTCAGTTTGTCGCTCCAGCTAAAATAAGATGCAATGAGAAGTTTTATTCTTGTTTATATTTTTGTATGCTTTTAGTCTAACTTAAGCTGTAAGAACTGTTCCTAAATTAAAACAGAACAAGTTTTTTGTCTTCATTCCAATTGCCTCTTTTGCTTTTAGTTGTGTTTTAACATTGTGAGCTTAGAGAGTACTATAATTCCATTAAATTAGAGAGTAAATAGAGTCTGAATTCCATTTCCAATGCTGTTCCTATGCAACCGTATTATTTAATGCTTATATGCACTTCTTTTAAACAGGTGACAGGAAAAGTATTTAAATCATGACTGCTTGCTCCAATTAACTAGGTAATGAGTGTAATAATGATTACTGGATAGAAGGCATGAGAGGAATTCTAAATGCTTTCTAACAATTAATGAAAAAAAGTGTGCTAAGCTGTATAAAGAAGTGACAACTGCTAGATATACCCTGGGGACCGCTGGGTGTCAGGCACAGTCCTCAGTGTTTTACATCTTTCTTGACTCACATGATTCTAGATCTCAAACTGACTTGAGCAGCTTTCATGGAAAAACGTATTACCAGCTGAATATCCCAAAACAGCCTGCTGGGACAAAATGTCCTCATTGAAAATTTCAGTTTACTACTTTTAAGGGCAAAAGTTGTGTAATATTATCCAAAGGCTGATACCCTGTTTCACTTGATTTAGGTTAAAATAACTGTTGTGGAAAGTATTTGTTTACAACTTCTCAAACTGCCAGGACAGCTACACAGTTACAAGTAGTCTTATAAATGACATCAGTGGAAAAAAGAAAGAAAAAGGTGCTTTTATATTTTGGTACCAAAAATCAAAAAACAAAAACAAAACAAAACAAAAAACCCATAAAGTCTGCCTGCAGACAACCTGTTTTAGCCTCTATGCTGGTCCACACAATCAGAAACTTCTCTCTTCATCCAGGTTTTATGTCAGAGGTTATATTTATCAGAAAAAATCTTTATTGACCCCTTTCTGGAAGTTCTCCATCTTTGACATCCTTGGAAATTGCTGTGACGCTTCTCCCCTAAACGAAGGACTTTCTCACCCCTTTCAACAGAGCTCCTTTTTTCAGACACATCCTGCACTTTATTATTCTATTATGTTGGTTATTAATAACAAAGTAAACATTTCCCAGCCTGTACCTGGTGAGCTGTGAAGTTTGTGTACTTGACAGGCATCCTTAATACAAACATGCAAATGAGATTTACCCATGCAGTGCATCACTGGCACCTGGCTGAGAACAAACAGTGTGGGAGGAACTACTTTGGGTTGATATTTGCATTGTGATGACTGAACTCCAGATCCTATCTTTCAAAGGTGTGGCAATAACAATATAACTTCAAATGCAGCAAGCTCCAAGGTGTACCTCAGGCAGAGTGCCTGATGAAGAAGGTAACTAGAGAAATTATGATGGCAGCTGCAAAGGAGGTTGTGCACTGAGTTTCTGTGACTTTTTGCTCTTCTGATAGTAGAGCAAAAATTTAACTTTTTGAACCATGACACACCTCAAGAGCTTTAGTAGCCCTGGTCATACAGGGGAAATACAAAGGAAATAAGATTTACTTTACTTGGAAGACTTTTCCTGAAACATATGAAGCCTTTTAGGGAGACAAACAAAATCCAGACCACTCAGCAATGGGATGTCCTATCTAGAGCACATTCCATCCATGAAGGAATAAACAGACAGTTCTACAGGCCAGCAGTCAATGCTAAGTATTGTACATTAAATAGGTAGAATCTGGTTATCTACTCTGGAAATAACTTTTTTTTGTGTGTTCAAGTGTCATTTTTTAAACACTACGGAAAAACTAGTGACATTCATTGAGCCATTTGTTCTTTGTCTCTCTCATATAACAGGTATTTTCACAGTTCACTTTGCCATCTCATAATTTTAATTTCACTTCTAAACTGTTAAGCATTTCCGATGCATGCACATCATCACAACTCTTGCACCTTGTTTCACATTGGTTTGATAATAAATCACACTGTCCTGTGGGAAAGTAGAAGCAGAAAACAGAGACACAAACTGTTCTTCAAAGTATTTATTTACTTAACCTGAGGATTTGATAAAGGAAAACACTTTGCATAAAACTGCTGGATCATGGGAGCAAAAGGAAGGAGATGGCAAATCAGAAAGTGTTCCTTCATTACAAAAGGTGAGGGAGGTGGTAGCAGTGATGGAGCAGTGACATTACTCAGACATTACTCCTCTGTAACTGGAAGAGAGGATGCTGGAGCAATTTCTGCTCTTCCTTTGTCCCCTAGCAGGGACTGTGTCTGTTATCTACGCTTCCCTGTTATCTTGTGTTTTCACTATGTACAGAATGGTTTCCACACATAAGATACATCTCTGCTCTCTTTGCAATTCCCAGCTTCCCCAACCAGCCCTGCCCAGCTCCCCAAACCAGCTCTTCCCGGCTCCCAAGGCTGCATTCCTGCACCAATGAGTCATTGACCTTCTGTGGTTTGTGTTCCCACCCGAGCTGGAGCCTCTGCTCTGCCTCCCTGGCACTCTTGGGGGCTTTGTGATGTTACTGAGAAATCCAACAGGCTTCTGACATGCAGGGACAGACCTTCAAAGGGCAATAGTATCCCAAAGCTCAATATTAGCATAGCAAGCCCCAGTGCCTTAGCTCCCTGCACAGTCAGTGTAGAGAGATAAGCACTCCAGAGAGAAATTCAAAGCGGTGAAATTGGAATTTCACTCCTGAACCTCTTTCTGAAGGACTCCAGCTCTGACTGTTAGTGTGAGAAGAAGCACAAGATGTTAAGTCTCAGTAGGTTATATCAGCCTTTGAATCCACAGCCCACATCCATCATCCCCCACCTCGTGCCTCAGCCTTGCAAAGGAAATATAAGTGTCCTGAGGAGCAATCACTGCAGGATTGCTGAGCAGCACTGACAGCCTCTATGAGCAGTAAATCCTCCCCTAAGCTAGTTCAATCAAGAAACTGAACTCAATTATTGAAAAAACAGAGAAACACTTGAGGGACACACTTTAACCCCAGTAAAATCAAAGGAGTGAATTTTTTGGGCTGGTCATGTTACAGTATTACTGCAGTCTTTGTAGGGGTTCTTGAAGCACTTTTAAAGGACAGAGAGATATGCATTAACTGTTTTCAGTCATTCTGCTGCTACTTCTGAAAGACTGTTTAGGACAAACCTTCTCACCGAGCTTTTCTCACTTTATTCACAGCTTACTTTCCTAGAGTACTTACACTGCTGTTCATTTCTGTGCTTAGTTAATGAACTTCTTGTCTCTGACTCTAAGCTTCCACCTTATCTAACATCAAAAGCGTCCCAAGCTTTTGATCAGTTCTTATGGACTATAAATTGGTTTTTAAAGGGATAATATGAAAAAAAGATATGCTAAATTCTCCTATTATGTAACATTTATAAAGTAGTTATGCTGTTTTCTGAAATTGGAGCCAAGTATCAATGGGTAACTTAAATTCCCATATGCTAAAGCACCTCAAATGCCTTTGGATTTCTAAGTTGCAATCTTGTCATGTCACTTCTTAATATTCCTTCTGCTTGCGTGGCAACAAATCTGCCTTTCTGTAAGAAATGCCTATTGCTGGTTTTGATGGTAAAATCACTATCAATAACTTATTATTTAATTCTAGTTTAATGTCAGATCCCTAGCAACATCTCTCTGATACTCCTGTCCTTTTTGACAGGTGGAAGATAATTTGCACTGTGCACCAACCTAATGCACAGTACAAATTAAATCTGAAGACAGAAGCACAAAACTACAGCAGCCTAAGAGTATAAAAATGACACATTAAGCCAATGGTCCTTCTAACCCACCAATCTGTAGCAACCATCAGCATATGTCTTGTGCAGAATACAAAACCCAGTGGCCATGGAGTAGTATTTTCAGAGTGATGCACCTTAACTTAGTCCTCTGTGGACATTTCTTCTCGCATTTGCCCAACCACTTATTGAATCCATACACACTTTTGCATTGAACAACACTAGAGTTTTTATAGCTTATTTACTCATTGTGTGGAAGATCATCTGTTGTTTGTTCTGCATCTGCTGCCTGCTTGCTTTATTTGCGAGTAATACTGCTGCCCCTTGTACTGTAAACTAAAATTGTTCTCCATTTATTCTCTGTGTTGCTAATGGCTGCAGAGGCCTCCACTGTATTCCCTTCTCAGCAGTTTCTTTCTCCTGCTGGTACTTGCTCCTCACAGAGCTGGTCCAGACTTTGATCATCCCTGCTGCCTTTCTCTGAACCCATTCTAGTCCCTGGGATAGAAGAGTCATAACATCCCAGAATACCCGAGGTGAAGGCACATGGGGTTCATACAGGGAAAAAAATAATGTTTCCTGTTGTGTCCTCTATTCCTTTCTTTGCCATTTCTAGCATTTGATCTGTTTTTCTGACCTGAGCATTTGACCACCTTGACATTGTAATAAAATTCTCAATTCCAGTAGCAGAGAGGTTATTATTCTATATATAAGATTTTCCTATGTGAACCACCTGCACTTTAATACTTTTCTCACTCTTGGTTTTGTTCCCAATACTCATGGCCTTTGTTCCAAATAATTCAATGATGATTTTGAAAATCTTGTTTTGGTTCAGATCATTTTCAGCTGCTGCCTGCTTTACATGTTGGAAGTACATATCCAATTATTTGATGTAAATCAAAGCTTCCAGGCTACTACTCAATTTAAATTCTCCTTCAAAGGCATGCCTAATTTGAATAGAAAAGGTTAATATCCCCTCTTTCTATGCAGAGACATATTTCAATTCAACCAAGTTTTCATCACACAAGACAGTCCTAAGATTTCTACCTTAGCCAATATGCAGTATTTTTGGAAAAATAAAATGTCCTTATACCTTTTTCCTCAAAGAGATTTCCATCAATATTTTTTTGGTAAAGTTAGATTTGTCATCTTTTATTCTCTTCCACTGCTTTTGTCATTGAAAATCCCTCATAACTATCTACGTTTCCTCCAGTAGCATGCATGTTCCATGTGGAATCAACTAGATATGAATTTTCCCTATTTTCTGGATTCTTGCTTTTTATAAAACTTACGTTGTCATCTGACAACCTGCACTTGGTCATGCTGCAGTGTTTTTTTTAGAGTCAGGAATCTGAGGCAATGCAGAGTTCACAGACCTGTATAACATGCTACATTGACACCAATTCTCCTGTCATTGCCTATCTTGTGCATTAAGCATATGGATGTGCAAAACATTCTCTTCTGTCAGTGCCACAGAACTGGAAATTGCAACAAAGGCTTTTTCCCTTTTTGTCCTGTCTTCTTCAATGATGAACACCTTCCGTTCTGACCAAAAATTCACCATTAACTGCTTGCTGATAGTACTAAACACTCATTAAAGAAACCTCCCTGGGGAAAAAGGCTATCAACAATTTTGAAGGCACAACATGTGGTATTTCAACAGGGAGAAGAAAAAGGCAGATATTTCCTGTCCTCACGTTGTGGCTAAGAGTCAACACACTGAAGCAATATTATACCTGATTCAGATTATATATGCAATTATATGCTAAAGAGGTAGCAAAAAGGTTTTGGAATTGATTTAATTTTTTTATGACCATATAAAATTTCTCTACTTGCAGTACTCCAGTGGAGGTGCACAGCACTATGAAATGACTATATTTCTCCATTTAACTGTTTTCAGGCTTTCAGGTCACTTAGAATTCTGATTCAGACAATCCCAAGATATTCTATTTGAGTTTGTTTTTCCTCTTTGTATTCTTGTAGTAGCATGGAGAAAAATATTGTAATGTTGTGGGTGTTCTGTAGAGGCTTATTCATCTGCTTCAGTGAGTCTGCTCATTTTGTATCCAAGCACTCAGTTGCTAAAATCAGCAGACCCTATCTTGTATACGTCTAGACCCTTTCTAGTATAACAGCTGATATGAGAACAAATAGAAATTTAAACAGTTTGTATAGATTCTCAAGAACATCATTACAATAAATTATCATGAATTCTAAACACAGAAACACATTTGGTATCTGACACTAATAGTTTCTTCTTTTGTGCTGACAGGTATGATATTTGCAATAGAAGAATTTGTGTGCATGTGCTGCTAGGAGGGACCAGAGGCTTCGGGAACTTTTGGTCTTTTCCTCATGAAAGATAGTGTTAATTGAAGATCATGCTGGGATTATGAATATACCACCAAACATACTTTCTGCTTGCAAATGTTATGGTAACATTCCTGGAGATGAATATCAACTAGAACTACATGAGGCTTCTATACTGACCCTTAGTAGAGTAGTAAATTCTTCAGAGGAATTTACCATCCCAAGTTTTGGGTAACCTTCATGGACTGACAGCTGATGTAAATGGTCACTGATTTGGAGAAATCAAAGTTGTGGTGGTTTCTCACAGGAGGTCTCTCACCTGAAGTCTCATCTAGGTTTGTGAGCTTGTCAGAATTATGGTTTCTCTTATAAATGGTGTGCAAAGGTAATAGCTTGACTTTTGTTATTCCACATTTCAGAACAGGTGTGCCTGCCATGCATTGCCTGCTTCATAGTCAGCTTTACTTTGCTCATGCACTGAGTGTCAGATGAGCTTATCCTGCAGTTTGGGGTGTCCTCCTCTGTACGTGGAGGCTCAGACTCACCCTCTGAAGAGATTCATTAAATGATGACTGATGTGGCCACTAGCAGAGTCAACACCAGTGGGGTGTTTTAAAAGTCACCTAGTTTTACACAAGCTCTGTAATAATCCAACTGACTATGACTTTTAAGAAAGATGTGTGCATGTTAGGGTAGTAAGAAAAAGTGGAGAGTTCAATTGCTGCTGACTTCAAACCTAGAAGGATGTCTGTGAGAGGAAAGGGCAACACAAAGATATTGGGTTGTTGGGCAGAGAGAAACAGCTGGAGTCAAGGATTTTCCTGTGTGGTCTGACTGGGCCACCATATCTCACCCATGGCCTAAAACTCTCTTCAAGCTGACAGGTCTTCCCACTGCACTCTACAACATTGTGTACATTCATCCATTATGCCAACATCAAAGGTAATTGAAAACAAAGGGAACAGAAACAGCCTCATGTTTATTGTGAAATGTTCAGTTTGTAGCAGGTTGTATCAAGACAAATTAAGATCAGAGAACTAAGATAATTAAATGGCACTTGCATAGCAGGTTGTTTCAGGTCTGTCTCTTCAAATTCTGCCTTTTTGCTTATGTGCTCTTTCATCAGTAGCCTATCCCCCACGGTGAGATTAAATGAGGATTTTGACCTGCTTCATTACTTCTGTAAACAAGGAGATTCAATGAGTTTCAGCTTGTTCATCGACACCTGGGGCTTGACCAAAGCCTAGGAAAATCAATGGAAAGACTTCCATCAGCTGTAGTGGATTTTGAATCCTGCCTTTGAAACTTGGAATAAAGATGACAGTGGGAAAGGAATACACTTCTGAGCATAAAAAGAATGAATCATGCATCCATATTTTGTTTTGGTCAGTTGATGACTGACTTTTAAATGCAGAATTGAACACAGACCTCATGATGTTTCTAACTGTATTATGAAGTATCTTGATAAACATTTGTTACAAAAAAATAGGAATATGAATTAAGTAAATTTAACATTGATAAAATTAGATTACAGTGGAAAAGTGGAGCCATTTGCACTTCTTAATTTTAGTTCTGCATAAATATAGTTAAAGGCACTAGCAATCCATGCAGCATTCTGTGTTATTAAATAGGTCAGTGATGTGGGTTGGGCAAGGGATTTAAAGTTCTTTTGAAGAGGTAGATGGGGTCTTGAGGCCACTCTGATGTTTTTTTTTAGCAGGACTCTCAGAAACTCTCAGTAATAACATGAAAAAAGACTATTAATTTGCTTCTAGAATAAAATGGCTGTTTAAAGCTACAAGTCTAAACTCAAGATCTTATGTAGAAAAATAGTTCATTTTAAGGGCTTAATAAATTTAATCAATTTAACTCCAGGCCATGTTTTAGGACTAATAATGCATATTAAAATGCACTACAGTAAAATAACAGCATAAGGAGTGTCTACATCGGAGTTTTACTGTGCGGTTCCCTTTATGTTGAATAGTTGCCAGAAATGGAGATGATGACTGTATTCTCTTGAAAAAAATGCCAATCTGCAGTTGCTAGGAAATGTATTCTAGTCTTGGAATTCTAACTTGACTAAATTCCCTGTTGAAAACCTCATTATTTTATGAATTACTTACCGCAACTAAAAATATCACTAAGGATGCTGTTGAGACACAAAATTGACTTCAAAAAGCCAAATAAGCTCATTAGATGTATTCAAAAGATTACCTGCATCCATTATCTGTTCAAAGTAAGTTAACTGATTACAATTTAAAAATAGAAATCCTTTCTACAACAGTGCACATTTTTTCAGTGGTGATAACAAGACTGACCATGTATTAAAAAAAAAAAATCTGAATACATATATGTGTGAGTCTTTCCCTGTCATAAGCTGTTTCCTTCCAATGTAGCTTGTAAAAGCTGCAAAAGAAATGAGGTGTATCAGTCCCAGCTGTCTAATACTCTGCCAGCACAGTTCTCCCAACACAGTTCTTCTCCAGAGCTGCTCTCTGAACTGTCCAGACTGATGCCATCAAACGAGTCACAGACAGCAAAATGGTGAAGCCTAAGAGACTTCACTAATTACTCATGTAAGCTCCCACAGATCACCAGGTATCTCTGGCCTTTTGAGATTGTGTATAGAACTAAAGAGGTTTAAAGCTCCAAATGGAAGAGAGTAACTTTAGGTATGCGGAATTGAAAGTGGTTATAGTAAAGAGGCTTATTTTTTAGCCTCACCTCAAGTAATTTATCATCATCCTTCTCTTCCGGGTATGTGTAAAATAAAAATATCTACAGATGTAGTGTATAGGGAGCAAGTGTGACTTTTTATTAGGTCTTATTTCTGATAAACAGCAGAGATGATAATCCAGAGTTTATAGCATTCAGTGTGTTGTAGCTGATGCTTACAAAGCTGTTTTTCAGACATATGAGTGCCCAAGGTTTTTGAGGCTCTGTTTTGGAGTTGCTTGGTAATGTGATGCAATATTTCCTCTCACTACACTTATGTCTATGTCAGAAGATCAAAGAATTTGGTTAAATTTCTTTTGTGATTGTACAAATATGAAATGTTACGTCTTTGTTCCTTAATATTAGATTGGAGACAGTGAATGATTAATGTAAAAGAGCAATGAGACTCTTTGAATGGAAATGAAATGATAGTTCACCACAAAGAGAGTTCAATAGACACTTGTGACTCATCAAAGGGGTATTTAAAATGCATTTATTGCTAAAGCTGCCACAGCAGCAGGAAACTTAAAAAACAGATGTCTTAAGTATAGAAAATTTGTGACTCTGCAATATTTTCTAAAATTCAGGTTCTTTTGCTTCAAATTATAAACCGGGAAATAACTTCTAGAGTAATAGGCTTGCTGGAAGACTGTCCTAAAAACTACACTGTTCTCTTAAAATGCATGGGTGCAGCGTTGGCACTTTTAACTATCAGGTGTCAGAGACACTTTACGGCATCTACAGGCTCAGGAAAAAATGTAAGCCAGAAGCTATAAAAAATTTTTTATCTCATCTCTTTCAAAGATGATTGAAGAAAATTAAGAAATGAAAAGATGTCCCTTAAATGTGATTTTGATACAAAATGAGGCAGTTTTGATACCACATCATGTCTCAGGATTGTATTGAAGGGCTCACATTTCATAAAGCACATCTCATGTCATTCATGGTGCTCTGTGCTAACAGAGCAGCTCCAGTGCTTTGGGATGTTGAGCAGCAGAAAGAAAATACTATTTTCAGGCTTGACTGAAACACATATTTACCAATTCTAGAACCTTGACAATGATCAAAAACATTTCCTTCTACTAATTCTTCACCTTTACTTCTTCAAGAATTTAAATCCATAGATACAAAAGTAAAACACAAGCGATAATGATGTCTTGGATTTCTGAGTTATTGGAGGAAAAACAAAATCAAAAATGGCCCCCAACTCCTGTTTTTCCTTTCCTCATTATTCTAAAGAAAAAGGCACTCATTGAGCAGTCTGGATTTGCATCATTACTGAATATTTTTTATTATGAAATTAAGATCCTTTTACAAAAAGTCACAAAATAAATTTATTTTAAATAAAGGAATATCATTTAAGACCTCTATAGCTTAATGAGGTTTAACCATGTACAGATTTAACAAGGACAATCTTCTGCCCCTCTCTAATTTCCTCATAGATGGCAAAACAAAATTTCACAGAATGGGTAGTTATCTGAAGAAACTCTTGTAATAGTTGCAATACCTACAGAAATCTAAGGCAATGAAATTTGAAATCTGAAAGGCCTGAAGAGAGTATTAAGACATGTTAATGGTATTTGGTTAAGCACTATTTTTCTATTTTCTGTGTAAAATACAAGACTATTTCAGATTTCTCCTGCTGTATTGGTTTGCAGGACACATGTTTACCATGAACACATTTTACTGCCTGATGAAGACTGTTACTCTATCCCTAGGTAGTTTCAAATATTTTTTAAGGAATAGCTGTGAACCACAAAAATAAGTGATGAGGCAGAATTGTTGACTTATAACTGGGTGTGTTTTTAATCTGATTAAATGTTAATTTTTGCTTTTGCTTGCTTCGTATTTTCTCTCCATCCTCTTTTAGACAGCTATAAGGTACCCTGGAATACTCACCACTGCCCATTCCTTCCTGGGGGCTGCCCCTGGAGATGTGCTGGCTGATGGCCACAGTCCTCAGGCCCTTACCCCAGGGCTTTTCTTGCCTCAGCCACCGGCAGGGAACGCGGTGCCAGGAGGGCCTCGAGCTCACCTTTGGACTCTTTCTTGCAGGCAATCATTGCATCCTGCTGTGATAATTGATTAAAGATTTGTGTTAATCACAAAAGTATTGGGGTTTGTATAAACCAGAATACTAAGGTCTGAAGTGATGCATGGATATTAGATAAAGGAAAATATACGATTAAATCATTCTGTTTTAAATCACCTTGTTACGAATATTATGTTTTCCAAGAATGTTGTATCTACTACCAGCTTGCAAAATCAGACTTCCCGATAGCCCTTCCTGCCTTTGTTTGATCAATGCTGCCTATTTCAAGGACCAGACTCCCAGAACTTTGCTGGTGGTTATCTAGAAGGACCAGATGGTTATCTGAGAAACTGACTATTGCCGGAGATTTGTGTATTTGAATGTGGATGTTTATTCGACCACCACTGCCTACCTGGCAAAATTATGACAGCAAAAACCCAAAAATTATTGATTATAACGAGAAACCATGGTATAAGAAGAGGCTGCAAACCAGGGTTCGAAGGAGCATGGAGTGGGCGGTGACCTCTCATATTCCCCAGCGCTGCTTGCTCCGTCTATATCAAATAAAGCAATCTAAATTTTGTTGAATATCGAGACTTTTGTTTCTCATTTATAACACTGCCCTTCAAAAAAGTGCCCAAGCTACCCCCAAATTACTGGCTGCTCACAGCCTGTCTGTTGAAAAGCCACTGTAGGAATTCCAGTCTCCAGAAGTTCAGAATCTCATCCCAGTTTCTGCCCTGACCACACTCTCAGCTGGTTCGTCTCTTCTTCAGCTTGACTTTCAGCTGTTGACCAGAGCTCCACAAGGATCAAGGCTCACGTGATTGCACAGCCTTCACCCCTACGCTTAAATCTATTTCTTAAATCAAACAATTTAATAAACGAGCTGTCTACACAGGAGTGTTTCCTGTGGGACTGTAAAACCAGGCTGCTCGGTTTAACTTAACCCAAGCATCCGCCCTGCACTGCTCGCTATCAGCCCATCCGAACGCGCTTTGCCCGGCGAGCGGCAGCAGAGGCGCTGCCACGTAGCTCAGAACGCGGGGCGAGGCTTCGAGTGCGCGCTTTGGGGGGAAGAGATCCTAGCCGGGGGCGGTGAGCTCACCGACGAACGGGGTGGAAATGCTAGAAATGCCGCGGCAAGAGAGGACAGAAGAACGCGAGGGACGTGTGTTTTCTCCTCCGCGGGGCTCCAAAGGTGTTTCCCTCGGGACAGGACGGGCGCGGAGCAGAGCGGGGCGGCGGCCGCGGGAGGGCAGCAGAGCTCCGCGAGCGGCGCCGCACAGACCGAACCTCGCCGTGTGAAACCAACTCCTGACTCTGCCCATGGCCCTCATCCTCCAGCCCAGCAAAGCAGCACCAGGGAGAGATCTGCTCACCAGCACCAACCTGGACCTAAAGAAGCCTCTAGAATGCGTCATATGTTGCACGCACTTTGCTCAGCCACTCCAAGAGGAAACGTAACAAACAGCATCAAGAACAGCCACAGAAACGCAAAGCAACAACTCAGCTGGTTCCTTCAAAGTCCAAGCCTGCAATATGTCGGGCTGGGAAACTCAGAACTGAAATTTCTGCTCTTGCTGTTTTAAATCCTGACTGCTGTCATTGAGTGCACGTTTTGGAAAACAAAGATTGTATTTCTCTTTTTTAAGTGCTCTGAATGCTTACAAAGTAGTGTATTTTTACCCTGGAAGCCAAAATGTTCCACCCAACATAGTTTAGCTGTACAAAGTGCATTCCCTGAGTTTAGTAGACTGTGCTGTTGCATTATTGCAGCCTATAGAGTGAAAAAAACCCAAAACATATCCACTTGGCTATAGTTTTATCAGTGTCCTGAAAGAGGCAGGAGAAGCTGTTATGGGATGGTACTGCAGTGGCTCAGAGAGAAATTCTGTTTGTCCCAGAAAAGTGCCCTTCTTCATTCTCAACTTGAGTTATTGCTGCTGGTTTTCCAGCACATTGATTTTTCACTTTTCTGGGGGGAGTGTTGGAAATTATATAACTTTCCTAATCATTTTTCTGATTGTTTTAATTAATTTTTATAATTAATTGTTTTAATGACTCATAAGAATCATAAGTCTCATTTTCCACTCTGTTATATGCCACTGTAGCCAGCATTTAGCAAGTGCTGGGAGAGAGGGATTAAAACTGGAAGATTTGGTGAGGAGGGAACAGTTCTGCTCAGGATGCCAGTGTGGGAAAAGTCCATTTATTATGCCTAGTGTTGTTTATCCTCTACCTGCTTTGAGAAAGCAGCTGTCCTGTGTAGGGATAACACACTCCCACTCACATACTTGAGCCTCCTGCTGGGAGCAGGAGAGATCATGGAAGCATAGCCTTGGTATAAACTGTGCATGTATGAAGCCCTTTGACATACTGGGGCAGGCAGTGAGCCCCTGCCCATCCTCATGGTTTGCGAGGCTGAACTGAGTCAGACAGAGCCTGTGTCCTCATGTGCCTCTATTTCCCGGGATGAACTAAGCCTGACAGAGCCCCTGTCTCCATGTGCCTCTATTTCCTGGGATGAACTAAGCCTGACAGAGCCCCTGTCCCCATGTGCCTCTGTTTCCTGGGATGAACTAAGCCTGATAGAGCGCCTGTCCCCATGTGCCTCTATTTCCTGGGATGAACTAAGCCCGGCAGAGCCTGTGTCTCTGCCACCCGGTGTTGTTAGTGAGGTAATGAAATAAATCCACTCTTTGCACTTCAGCTGGGGCATGGAGATCACCCTGGTTACCTCTGTGCATTGATTCACACAAGGTTTGCCACAAGCTGCTCTAGTGGGAACACGGTTTGGGAAAATTACTGAAACTTCAAGTTTCACTAGAACAACTGTAATCAACCTTGATATGCTTCAGTGATCTCAGACCTGGGTGAGAGATATATTGCTGAAACTGGACACTAGGAATGCAGAATTGATGAACCACAAGGACATTTTGCAGAACCCTGAGATAAACACAAAACTAACAAAGACAATTCAGCAATTGTACTGAAACCCTCTCTACCAGGAGAAAAGATAATAAAAAGACTGAAAATATGGCCTAATTAGCATGAGAAGAAACAAATCAATCAACAACCAACAGAAGATAGGATAATAATTATTGAAGAGAATTATATAAATTATAGCCAATGAACATTAATTTCTTTGTTTGCTAAAAATGTACAAATACTGAAAAGTTTCGAAAGTGCTTATGCATGTTCAGGGAAAGATCCTGCACACATCCAGTGCTGTAATAAAGTAATGCCTGCAGTCTAGTACTAAAAATAGTGTTAGAGACTTTGATTTATGCCAACATGTCTGGTGACAGAAGGGGGTTGTGAATTTAGCAACACACAAAGCAGAACTGTTCCGAGAGAAGCACCTAGAGCACCTGATTTATCTTCTAGCTCATTTATTTATCCCTTTTTTTTTTTTTTTTTTACCNTTTTTTTTTTTTTTTTTTTTGTGAACCTTCTCTAAGCACAGCTGTTTTATAGTTTTGTAGTTGAGATTCAAAGCTGAAGGAGCTGGGCTTGTCTTGGAGCAGAGACAACTGACCAGAGACCTCACCAATATCTGTAAGTATCTGAAGGGAGGCTTCATGAAGAGATGGAGCCAGTGGTGCCAAGCAACAGGACAAGAGGCAATGGAGAGAAATTAATTGCACCTGAATATTGAGCAAGAATTTCTCTACTGTGTGGGTGACTGAGCACTGGAACAGATTTCACAGCGATGTTGTGGAGTCTCCCTCACTGGAGATCTTCAAGAACCATCTGGGCACAATTTTGTGCCATGTGCTCTGAAATGGCCCTGCCTGAGCAGGGAGGTTGGAGCAGATGACTCACTGTGGTCCCTCCCAGTCTCATCCAGTCTGTGATTATGTGATCCTGTCTGCCTGTGGTTCTCATGGATCCACAAGCAACAATCAGCATTTCATATCAGATAATTTTGTTAGAGGATGGAAACGAATACAGGATGGCAACAGGACAAGCAGTGGCAACTGAGAAGCCCTGGTGAATTCCTGGTGTCAGGACCAATTTCATGGACAGCCATGCTGCAAAGGATGCAGGCAGTTAAACAGGCTTCTTGGATGGCTTGGATGCTGCTTCTGTTTGCCAGTTAGCAGCACTGCTATCAGCGTTTCCTACTCGGGCAGCAAGCCTTGGCACTGCCAAGTGCCGACCCTCCCTTTAGGAACCTCAGCAGGAAAGCTCTAGAACTCCGAACCAGCACTACAGGTGGCTGAGTCACAGGACAAACTGAGAAGGAGCAAAAGACCAGGCAAGAGCTGGGAATTCGGAGGTCACCAAAGATGGCTTGCAAATTGCAAACCAAAGGGGAGAGATAAGGTGGAAACTGCTGGAAATTTCTCCCTGTTTGTTCTAAGTCGGTTCAGGGATGGAGCCTAAGTTGAGAAAGAAGCGCAAAGATCTGATCTGATGGGTCCCACTCCTGTCTGCAAAGAACACAAGGTTAGAAAATGCAGGGGAGGGACTGAATTTATGAAGCTGTAAAACATGGAGGAAGACATGAATGGTCTCTAAAGCGTTCCATAACAAAGCTTTTTCTGGATGACATTGCGTCATTTGGCCTTCCACAACAAAGCTTTTTCTGGATGACACTGTTTCATTTGGCCTTTTTTAAATACTGAATAATCTATTTGCATTTGTTAGACGAAATTGCCATTCTAACCTCAGAAATGGCTAGCAACACACAGCTAAGAAAGAGAGGTTAAACTGCTTAATCAGTGTTGAGTATCAGATAACTGATTCCATTTTACTGATATGAAGTATATTTATTGCAGTCTGGACTTTCTCAGATACAGATAGATGAGGTGAGAAAATCTGTTGGCTAGAAAACTATTCCTTGAATTATTGTGTAAAATATTACAATCTTGTATTTTAGGAATGTTTCTAATTTTTCTGGTTTTGAAAAAAAAGATCTGCTAAGTGTAGTTCACTTTTATGAAAATTTGCAACAATTGGTGCTGACCAAGAAAGGCAGGAAACAAAGTATAGAATTACAAGAGTAAATATTTATTCATGCAATGAGGTGTCCCAGCCAAACTGGGTCATCCTGAATGTGGTTTTACACAGGGTTCTTATACCCTTCAACCAGTCCAGTACAACATGATTTGACTAATAACTGACTCACACTACTGATTTCTAATAATTGTAAGATTTTGCCAGGCAACTATATTTCTGCAGCATTCTTGCTGCTTGGCTATTGATCCAGATGTCCCTGGGGTCAGTTTTGCCAGATAACACTGGAAGGGTTTCCAAGACATATTAGAGCGACTAGAATTCTGGCTTTGTTTTCCATGGGTGTCCTTATTTCCAGGGCTGGGCTGTCCTTTAGTACGTTTTACTCGAGTGTGAACAAACTCAAAGTCTCCAGTAAAATTCCACTATCTCATTCTGTTTCACTGTATTAGGTGAACTAATACATAGTAACAAAGTATATACATGTTCATATTACAAAGACTGATTTAACAGTTAGGGAAGTAAACTTTCATAACGCTACATAATCACCTTTGCAGAATAGCTGACACCAGTCAGCAATTGCAAATTGTCCCTGGTGGCCTTTATGGCATCCACACACACAACTTCCAACTGTAACTGCTCACAATTACAATGATCACTCATGATTTTTAGCCCATTGTCATACCAATAGTAATTTTTTTTTTTTTTTTTGTCAGATAGAAGCTTTCTTAGCTGTTCCTTTCATGAAAGTTGAGAGCAAAGTACCTTTGATCATCCTTTTAACCTTTCACTGAACCTTTTCCACTACTATTCTGTCTTTCCTGAGCTGAGGGAACTTAGAAACTCAAAGAGTTTTTAAAATGTGTGTTAAATCATGAATTTACATGGCAGCATTAAACTGCTTTGTTCTCTGTTATTTTTCAAATCTCAGCATAAGGCTTATTTTTATCAACTTAATCAAGCCCAGTAGTGATATTTTCATAGAAACTTTTTCTAAGGCCAAGATTTTGCTCCTATACAGTACTAGTTAGCTTAGAGTTGATGATTTTTTATTTGAAGTCGGGATGTTTTTCCTCACTGTGCATTACCTTTATCTATCCAAAATTTAATCTGCCCTCTTACTGTCTAGTTATTCAGCTTCAGAATGTCCTTCCACACATCTTTAGTGGGTTTTTTTCCTCAGGTCCCTCAACAGCTTGGTATGATCAGAAGGCTATCACTTGAGTGCCCAGCTCCCTTTTCAAGTCACTTGTATGTTGAGCAGGTCCAAGCAGAGATTGGCAACAGCAGTGCACCTGTCATCTCTGTGCTACAAGGACCACACACTCACTCCACCTTTAACCAGCTATTCATGCCACGATATTTGGTCTTATGCCATTTGACAGTCTTTGTCAAAAGCCTTCTAGAAATCCCAATCAGCCAGAAAAGTTTCTTCAGAAGTTTAAAGATATTCAGTAGACTACAGCATTCCAAACTGCCACTGAGAGCGCTTTCTCAAACTGCTAATCAAAAGATGTAACAGACTCTTGGAGGCAAGATCTCATTTTGAAACTAAAAAAATTATAATTGAGAGGATTCTTTCTCCCCAGACTTCCCTGTATATAGCTTTCCCTTTCCCTTTTCTTTGTGACCTGAAGAGCTTATCCCAAAATCCAAGATCCCTGAGGATGTACGTCCATGCCTAGACAAGCTCAAGCAATCTCAAATCATTCTAGTAGAGAACAGATGAGAAAATGTGTCATGGCAAGAGTTGAACTTTGAAGACATGTATGAAAAAGCTTCATTTCAAAGACTTAATCTGGCAAGACTTCGAGCCCTGTGTTAGATATGGTTTGTTTTTAAAGTGGAGTGATTTGATATTGCAGTGACATCAAAGGTATTTTACAGGGCCAGCTAAATTCTCTTTTTCTCCCTTCAAATTTTGCTAAGAACACTTTATTCCAAAAGACATCTGGATTTCATAGGAAGGATATGAAAATACACAACTACATCACTGTAGCACTCCACTGAGCGACGCCCGTGAGATGCATGCCCACACCATACCCTAGTAAACCGGAATGGGAAGGGATGTAGAGAGATTATTGGGAACAAGAGAGCATCCTTTGGCCTGTTGTGTCAGCGTGGAGGGACGGCCAGCGGGCAACAAACAACGCGGCTGTGCGTTCCTCACACAGCGCACCCGGGGCTCCCCTCGCGGTGTTTGCATCCCCGGTACCCCGGTGCCGCGATGCCGCGGGCAGGTGCGGGCGCTCGGTAGAGCTCTACGCGGGCGGGCGGGGCGCCGTGAGGTCAGTTCCGCCGCNCGGCGGCGGCGGGCGGAGGGTGCGCGGCCCGCGCAGCGCCTTCCCCTCAGCGCATCCCCGCGAAACCGCGCCCCGGGCCCGCGCACGGACGGGCTGCGACACCCGGGGAGCCTTCCTTCCGCGGACAGG
The DNA here is from genome assembly GCA_013397075.1 of Rhabdornis inornatus. Classification (NCBI taxonomy): domain Eukaryota; kingdom Metazoa; phylum Chordata; class Aves; order Passeriformes; family Rhabdornithidae; genus Rhabdornis; species Rhabdornis inornatus. Next base: position 4,362,639 of record VWZS01002995.1, on the reverse strand, counting down.
CGGCAGCGCTGCGGCCCGGGTGGGCTGCGTGCCCAAGAAAAGGAGGGCTTTGGTGCTTGCTGTCTCGTGGACGCCATCAGGCCGCTTTGGACTCGTCTGGACTGAAGCTGTTGTCCAGGTTTGTCGTCTTGGTCATCCTCCTAAAGAAAAGGAGCTCTCGGGTTAGTAAATGTATTCATGAGCAAAATAGAACGTCCTGTGTTTTGTGTGCAGATGAGGTTCTTTTGAGTATTTGGGCATAAGATTGGCTTAATTGAATTCCATATTGAATTTTGTTGCAAGACAGTCTATCATTGAAAAGTGTTACATTGAACACTTAAAATAATTTAGACATATAAACCGATTTTATTCTAAGTAAATAATCCAGTGTTATCGTAGCCAAAATGTCCTGCAATGTACATTTAATTTAAAAAGTCTAGTTTATGTTTAAGAAGACTAATGGTGTTTTAGAGGATTTTTCTAGCAGTTTGTTGTGCATTGTTACTGCAGTAGATGGTTACAGTCAAGGCTCTTTTCTTGCACATACAAACAGTATGTGGCTAGTTTTAGCAGGAATGAAATCTGTGGAAAGCAATTTTAACGTCTACATGAGTGCTTTGAGATCTGGGCATGGAGGGATATGTGCTTTTAATGGGACTCTTCCCCCTCTTCTCCCATTTTCTTCAGTGCCATACTTACTGTATTTCCTACAGGCCTTAGAACTCAAGAGTAGGGTAATGCTGTATACTAGTCAGTATGCTCTGGATATACAGAAAGACTTTGAAAATCGTTGTAAATTGTGTGAAATGATGAAATGAGCAGCACAGATTTAAAAAAAATTGATCATACATGTAGTGATAAACAACTGTATAAACGTCTCTGAGCACTCTGTAGAATACTGCTTTTGATACAGTAGTTATTTGGTAATGCCTTGTTTAGCTTATTGCAGGAAGACCACCAAGCAGTTGAGTGATATGACAGAAATGTGTATCTTTCAGATAGAAATAAAGCTAGGCCTTGTTCCTAGAGCCGCAGGGAAGCAGACCTCCATTTCAGTAGAATGCTGCATGGTACATACTTGTACCTGCGTCCATACAATGCCAAGAAACGTTAGTTTTCATTTATTCGTTAAAAAAATAATGATTTCCTTTCAATCGGTGTTTTGCATGACTTTATAAGTAATAAACATTTTAAATGTAATTGATTTTTTTCTGTAGAGTGAAAGAACTGTATATTTTTTAATAAAAATGAGCTCTAAAAACTTGATGCATGGTCCTTGCTCTTCTTAATTGTCTGCATTGTCATTCCTCATTCATATTGCTTTGAAAAACCTCATGTGAATTTTAGCTAAAACCCAAGAACTGTTATGACTGTGTGGTTAGCTGTTACTGTGAGACAAAATGGCTTTTTAAGAAGAAATACTTGTAGACAAAAATTCTTTGGTGTATTTGTTTGTTTTTGATACAAAATTAATTGTTTTAATTAATACAATATGTAATACTAGAGTGAAGCACTTTGGCTCTCTCCCAGTCATTAGGCCTAAAATTAGTGACTGGTAATTGGCAGCTGTGTAGTTGGGTCAGTAGAACAGTTAACTCTGCTGAACAGAGATAGTTGATACTAAACAGTCAATATGTATACATACATACATATATATATAATTGTAGTATACAGGGCAAGGCAAGGTAATTTTAAGCATGCACAGAGATTTAAATTTTTCAGTGGCTCAAATTTTATACACTGCATCCTTCTGATGCAGTGATGCAGATTGTCTTCCAATTCTGTTTAAACTTCTTTTTTTAAGGGATGACTTATATTGGCTTTTCAGTACCAAAGCACATCCTGATTATTGGCTGCAGTCTATGATCTTTGTGTGTGAGAGGTGTGTGCTTTGCTGAAGTGAGGGCTCATTTATTTGATCACATAGGCTAAATGCATCCTGTTCATCACACCCTTTTCATTGATAGCAGCATATAGTTTGACCTAAAGGAAACTCAAGCCCTGGAATATACATATTCTTCTTTGAAATGATGAACGACTTTTCAATGTATTTGAAGTAAATAGAAATTTCCAGTCTGAAAGTGGCCACATCAGGGGTTTGTAACCTTCTGCAGTGCAAAAACCCTTGTACTGGTTGAATTCGACGTAGTCAGGCTGCAGAGGATGTTGTGTCCTATTTTCCTTTGTTTTAATGGACCTTTGTTTTTTAGCCTTTGTACATAGAATATCCACAGTTAGCAATGCCTTTTAATTCCTTTGGATCTGTTAATCTCTTGTGTCTTGAGCAGCAAAGTTCAAGATATGATAGTGTTGTGTGAAAGGCGGAAATGTTTGTTTTGTTGAATGCGTGACCTTTTAATGTCACTGAATTACAGGTGTTTGGTAGGAGTGAATGGGAAAATTTGGTTTATCTTTCTTGTGATGTCTTTTTTCCATGTGCTTCTTTTTTTTTTTTATTTTTTCCCCCCCAAACTAGAGTCTCTAATTTTTAAAAATGTTTCCTAATTTGGGTACTTTGTAGTGTTTCTGAATATTTTAATTTTTTTTTTTCTGAATTAATTCCTGTGAAGACAGTGACTGGAATTGATTTTGACACTCTTAGCATCTGTTATTTAATTTTTCATCCATCCCATTCCTCTGTTTGCCATTGAGTCTCTTTGTAGACTTTGAGGTCTTCCTATGATGATATCTTTGTGTTGGTCTGTGTGCACTGCATATGATTATAACTCAAAAAAATCAACTATCTATCTTTTAATTAAATCTTCTGAAGCATGTTTCTGCCAACCTTTCAAATACCAAAACAAATCTTTAGGGGAATTCCTCCCCCTCCTCACCTCCCCCAGTGGTATGGAGTGAATTTATGTAATGTTCACCTCCCTGTATACATTGATGATCTCGGCTTTCTGAAGTAACCAGACTGATTTTTTTTAATACAAGCATGAAATTACAATATAATTTTGGGCTTGTTTTAGCCAAAATAAGTATTAATTGGAGCTGTTTGTATCAAAACCTTTGTTATTAACTGGTCAGTGTTCTGGGTACATGGTGAAAAACTAGCTAGGAAGACAGCAGAGATGTTACTTTGACATCACTTGGTTATTCAGTTCTTTTTTTACCTTTTACTGGGTCTGGTTGAGATGGAGTTAAATTTCTTGAAAGCAGTCTGTACAGTGCTGTGCTTTGGATCTGGCTAAAAGAGTCTTGATAACACACTGGTGTTTTGGTTGTTGCTGAACAATGTTTGCACAATGTCAAGGTTTTCTTCCCTCCCCCCTCACTCTAGTGAATAGGCATGGGGTGGACAAGAGATTGGGAGGGCACAAAGCTGGGGCAGCTGCCCAGAATTGGTCTGGGGGATAGTCCATGTCTTTAATGTTATGCTCAGCCATGAAAACTGGAAGTAGAGGAAGAAGGGCAGAGGGGATTTGCCCTCCAGGGTGCCTGCTGCTCGGAGACTGGATAGGCATTGGTTTACTTGTGGAAGATGGTGAGCGATTTCCTTTATGCCACCTCCTTACTTCTTTGCTTCTGTTAAACTGCCTTTGTCCTGACCCATAAACTTTCCTGTGCTGCTTCTCTACTTCACTCTCCTTGTTGCTGAGGGAGGGGAGGGTGGGACAGCAGCAAGCAGTTCTGTCTGTGGCTGCTCAGCTGCTGCCTGGAATCAACCTCATCACATACGGAACGCAGACACACACCAATGCTTGAAACCTGCATTCTAGCAACTTTGGTATTTGTCACAGGTCTGCATGAAAGTGTGATTTTGGGCTTAAACCATGGCAGACTTTCCTACATATAGCTGTTTGAATTAGGAAAATTCGGAAGGATCACTAGCCTGTTCTTTGAATTGCCTCTGTTAAATTTTTCTGGCATAGTCTTGGACTGAGAAGCCCAGAACTGGTAAATTCAAGTGTTCTGAAAATGTTGGACTGTGTTTCTTGTACTTTCTTGCCCTTTGAAGGTTATGGATTCTTTTTCATGTTCTCCCATAAAGTGAAATCTACAGAGTTTAAAAAATACAAGAAAATTCTCTGGGTTTATACTTCTTTTTTTTGTTTGTGGTCAAGGATGCTGATGGCATAAATTCTCTATACTGTCAGTTAGTTCACATGGAGGGCAGTTTCAGTATTGATAGATAGATGTAAACAGCAGAGAAAGGCAAATACTGATAAAATGTCCTCATTTCCTTTCAAATGCCATATTGCTTCTTTCTTAAAGCTGTATATAAGTGCATAAAGCATCTTTGGTCTGGATCCTGAGCTTATCAAGATCTTTTACCATCTTTCTCCTGAAACAAAACAGTGGATGTCCTGAACATAGGCCTACCACCACACTTGTGTGTCAATGGGTTAATCTTATGTCTAGAAAGTGGTAGTAGCCAGGGAAGGATGTTCCATCTGAACTACTGCAAATCTTTTGCTTTTCTTTCCTCTTTTGAATCAGGGTAATAGAGCACATAATGTCATCCACACTAGAATTGCTTGAAGAAAATTCTCCAGATCATGATACAGCAGTCATGTCCTACTTTCCTCCTTCCTGCAAGGCTGCTATTATTTGTTTTTCACACCGTGTGTATTTTCACAGCTGTCTGCATTGCAATGAGATGAGATGAAATTGCTACATTTCTAGAACTACCCACTAAGGAGTTTTAGTGTACACCTATCTGCTTTAGAGTGAAAAGCTTGTAATGTTGTCCCTAACCAGTTTTTGAACTTATTTTTCCTGTTGTTTGTGGTTACATCAGAATACTTGGAAGAGGCCCATCTTTAGGGCAGCACTGCTATAGCAGTTACGTATATGGATCGAGTACAAGGAAGATCATGGAATCACTGAGTGGTTTGTGTTGGAAGAGACCTAGTTCAACCTCCTGCCATGAGAAAGAATGCTTTCCATTAGACCAGATTGTTCAGGGCTCCATCCAACCTGGCCTTGAACACTGCCAGGGATGGGGCATTCACAGCTTCTCTGCACATCCTGTTCCAGCACCTCACCACCCTCACAGCAATGAATTTCTTCCTGATATCTAATTTTAATCTACTTTTCTTCAGCTTGAAACCGTTCCCCTTTGTAAAAGTCCCTCTCCAGCCTTCTTGAAAGTCCTCTTTTGATACTGGAAGGTGCGATAAGGTCTCAGTGAAGCCACCTCTTTAGGCTGGACAACCCCAACTCTATCAGCTTGCCTTCATAGGAGGAGTGGTTCAGCCCTGTGATCAGCTTCGGATGGCTCCAGAGGAGAGCCATCTTCCTTGTGTTGGGGGCCCCAAAGCTGGATGCAGCCGCAGTCCAGGTGGAGTTTCATGAGACAAGAGTGGGAGAATTGCCTCCTTTGACCTGCTGGCTACACTGCTTTTGATGCAGCACAGGTTATGGTTGCTTTCTGGGCTGTGAGCACATAAGATGCAGGAAAACCTTGGATCAGATGGTTAGTCCTGTCAAGCCATTGGGAAGATCACAGAATTATTTAGGCTGGAAAAGACCTACAAGATCATCAAATCCAGCCTATAACCTAGCACTGCAAAGCCAACCACTAAACCATATCCTTGAGTGCCCAGTCTACATGTTCTTAATATCACCAGGGATGGTAATTCCACCACTTCTGTGGGTAACCTGTTCCAGTTCCTGACAATCCTTTCAATCCTTTCAACGAAAAATTTTTCTTAATATTCAATCTAAACGTGCTCTGGTGCAACTTGAGGCAATATCCTCTCTTCCTGTGACTTGTTACCTGGGAGAAGAGGCTGACACCCACGTGGCACACAGCCTCCTTTCAAGTAGTTACAGAGAGCAGTAAGGTCTCCCCTGAGCCCCATTTTCTCCAGGCTTGACACCCTCGGCTCCCTCAGCCACTGCTTGTAATATTTACTCTCTAGACCTTGCACCAGCTCTGTCACCCTTCTCTGGACTCACTCAGGCACCTCAGTGTCTTTCCAGTACCGCAGTTTAATTTCTTGATTAGTGTATGATTATTGTGATGGGAAGCTGCTTAAGTGAACTCAGCACTGTGCTTCCGGAGTCCAAATCAGGCGCTGATCTCTGTAGGTAGACTTGGTGAGGATGTGAACTTCAGAAGCAGAAGCCTTTTGTGGGGTCTATTGAAAAACAGAAATAACCTCATGCAGTTGAGTCTGTTTGTGATTGCAAGTGTGTGCAACAGTATGTTTATAACTAATGATGTTAGATAAGAAAGGTGTTGATTGAACTTCATCTGTGTCTCAAAAGCCTAATTAGATGGTTTATTTTCCAAATAATAGTGGTCTCATAGTCTTGCCAAAAGCTTGAAGGTTGTTCTTTTAAATATAAGAGAGACAGAGTGCTGGAACCTGTGGGGCAAATATATTGCCTGTGTTAATTTGGAGTTTTACAGTGATATTACTGATCTCCTTCTGCCTTATGTTGCATTGTTTATTTTGCTTGATTGACATTCTCTTTTATTAGGATGAAGTGAATTATTTATATGCTTGTCCACCTATATAGAAGTGACTACACTGTAATATTAATAGAAGAGAAAGTAATTAATTTTGCAGCCACAGATTGTTTCGACTTCATTACTCCAAGAACATGTGAAGCATAAATCATATCTTGTTATGAATTAGTGTTCAAGACTGTTTGTATCTGAAACATTGGCACTGGGTAGAAAAGAACTTCTGTATGTCAGGAATTTCCATGCTAACTTAAAAATTACTTTATTTAAAAACAAACTAATAGTTCTGTGTTTCTAGTAACCATCATAGCCACATACTGTTTCCCTGCTATTCACATATGAATGGCACTTGCAGTGTTTCATGATATCTTGTCCTGAGTTGAGAGCTATATATCAACTGAAATAATACTCTGCTCTCATTTGTTGTCAAGTATCTTGTTTGGCTTATAAATACATTTCTTAAGTGTAAAATTTTTCATGACATGGGAGAAATACCATAAACTCTTTAGGTTTTGATGCATGGCAGGTAATTATATGAGTTTGGGAACATTTTGAATGAGAGCACATGTTAAAGGATTGTTTGATTTGGTATGTTTTAGAGTTATTGGTTGTATGTGCAGAATACAATCAGTGGTATATTAACAGTAGACTTGCGTTCTGTAATTCAGCTGTAGTCCACTAATAGTTCAATTATTATTTCATTGTATTTTAGTGATCACTGAATCTTAATTGATTTAATTTTCTGCTTCTTATTCTTTAGTGCTGCAAGCTGATTGGCTAAGAACACGGAATATAATATGGATGCAGTTGCTTGAACATCATTTCTTCCAAAGCTTATATTCTGCAGATTGGTGGCCTGAATGATTGAGATAAGCAACATACACAAGACTAATACCAAGAAAACATTCTGTCTCTTGCTGCTGTGCTTAATGAAAATGGTGCAGAGTTGCTTCTTCTGAAATGCAGTTGAAAAAAATGAGGGAAATTTTACCAAGATTGTACCCTGGCCAAATTAATGATAAAAATAATTCTTTAACTACATCCCCAAAGCAATCTGATGATAAAACAAATCTGTCAAAAGGGGCAGATGACCAAAACTGCTGTTACCAAGGAACTGAGGCTGAGAACAACAAGTTGTCACTGATAAGCTGTATAAAATGCAGAAATGTTCAGAAAATTTCAATGCAAGATATAGAAAAGCATAAGAAGCTTGAGTGGACTGAAGACAAAAATTTCATCTGCAAAAAGTGCAGTCATATTAAACCACCAGCTTTTGATTTTTTTCCTGAGGGTGCCAGTACTGCAGACTATGAAAAACATGAAAGAAAAACCCCAAGTAAAACCCAGAAAATGTTTAAAATAAAAAATTTTCTGCCAGGTAAATACTACTGTGATAAATGCAGATTTTCAACAAAGGATCCTTTACAGTATAAAAAGCATATAGGACAACATGAAGAAATTAAGTTTGTTTGTTCCCACTGTAGTTATGTATCCTACACCAAAGGAGAATTCCAGAGACATTTGGTGAAACACACTGGAACCTTTCCATATCAGTGTGAGTACTGTGAATATGGTGCTGTTAGACATGACTATATAGTTAAACATACGAGAAGAGTACATGAAACACCCAGAAAACGGCTGTCAAATACTCTCGTGAACCACAAGCAAAAGAAGCAGAGTCAAAGCACTTTATGTAAAAAGCAGAAATACAATAAAATTCCTCTCCAAAATGAACTTTCAAATTTGTCTTCAAATATGGTTTGTGAGATTCCAAGTAAAGCAACTAAAACAGTGTGCTCATCTCAAAATGTGGAATGTAGGATAAACACGTCATCAGTCCAGGATAAGACAATATTGGAGCCATCTGAAATGAGTGTGTGTGAGAATCAAAGTGTGGAGGTTGAGGTTTATTCTCCAAAAACAGAGCCTTTACAGCCTGGGATGCCTTTAACAGTAATTGCACCATCTGAACTTGTAGTTCCTTCCAACTGTTTAGCTCAGATAGTAGAGCTTAAAATTGTGAATGGAGCACAACAGCTGGTTCTTAAACTAATTCCAATGAAAGAAGCAACTTACAAACCTGTGAACTGTGCTGAAGAGGAACTTGAGAGTCAAGGTATAGAACAATCTGCAGAAGTAAAAAGTCCATCTTCTGTGTGTCAAAATGAGTTACTAACGATGGAAGTGAATGTAAACAAATTATCCAGTGTTAGTAACCAGCTTAATTTGGATAGTACGTATGACAAGAATTCTGAATGTTTTAGTTCTTCTGATTCTCAACTCTCAGGCTATAGCTCTGTATCTATACAGAGGGAAGATACATCAAAATTGTGCTTTCATTTGGTGAAAGGTACTGATGTCCATTCAGGTGTTCTAGAACTTTGTTCTCCATCTCTGGTGATGAACGGTACTGAAAAAAAAAGTGATCATAAATCCTCAAGGGAGAAAGTATATGGAAAAAATAGTGATCTGTGTTGTTACGAAGGTGAAGATACATACCCTCCAAAATACACTTGCGTTTCTGAAGATCAGAGTTCCAAGAATGTTTCAGTAGAACCTGCTCAGGAGGGCAAGAATTCTTCTGCTGTTGGTAAAGAAAAGGATACATTGTCTGTGAACAGGGTTGACAAAGAACTTAGGGGTCTGCCAGTCAGTTCTACCGAAGCACATTTATTTGGAAAGGGTTTTGATAAAAAATCTACTGCATCTTCTGAAGCAGGAAAAAACTTCCACATTACTAAAGCTCCAGCTTTTGAGGATATAAGTTTTGGCTTGAGCAAAGTAAAGAGAACTGAAACCATAAGTCAAAGGAGTAGTCATCTTCTGGAATCACTAGAACTACAGAAGATGGAAAATAAAGGCAATCCTTTTGAAGGACCTGTTATTTCTTCTGTATTTTCTCTTAGCTCTGGGGCTAAAAACGTTCCAGAGGATGTCAGATGGGATGACACAACACGTAGGAAGAAGTCAGCAACATTGCTGTGTAGAAAAATTGCTCAGCTCATGAATGCTGCTGAACCTAACATGAAATCCATGCCCTTGAGATGTCAGGCTTCTAGTAAAAAGTTGCTTTTACCTCAAGAAAGTTCAGCAAGCTGTGCCCCTGAAGTGGAGCAACCTGCGACTGTGTCTGAAGTGCATGGTGAAAGAAGCATGGTTAGTGCTGAAGAACACAGTGAAGATCAGCTCTTTACATTTGCAAGAACTTCTAAAAATAGGGTAACTAAAAATTCCCACGTTGCTACCCCAGTGTTTATCCCCAAAGGGACAATGCTGAGAGTGCTGAATGCTACTAGCAATCGAAGCTCATATGGAATAGAAGACAGGAGTGAAACATCAGCTCCTGTGCATCGTAATGAAATGTTTCTGCCTCGCCCGGTCCCCATCAGTGTTTCTGAGACACTTAGCAGTTATTTCCCATGTTTGCCTAATCAGAACGAACCTAGTGCTGAGTCCCAAACTATATCACTCAGGCAAAGACCAAAGCGAGAGGCAAGTGCTAAAAATAACAGCAAGCAAGCTGGTGTACCATCTCAGAAAAGCAGTGATGTGAGCAAACAAAGTAAGCCCTATTCAAAAAGTCAGCTAAGTCCCAAAAATAAGTCAAAACAAGCAAGCTTCAGAGAACTTCCTAAGAGGAAAACAAGAGCTCAGTTGGAAACCACTTCAAGTTCTGATATGTCATACCTGTTGACAGCAAGACGTCTTCGACTTGTTCCTGTGAAAATGAATCAGTTGATAAAGTGTCCTCGTCGTAACCAGCCAGTTGTGGTGCTGAACCACCCTGATGTCGATTCACCAGAGATAATTAATGTCATGAAGACTATCAACAAGTACAAAGGTCAAGTCCTGAAAGTAGTTCTGTCAGAAAGGACAAGAAGTTGTCTTGGTGTCAAACGTTATCGAAAGCGTCTTACTCTTCAGAATGCTGAGACAGGAAACCAAGCAAAAAAGCAGAGTATGCTAAAAATGAAGCTAAAAAAGACCCACAAAAACAACTACCAAGTGGTAGAAACTTCACCAGCTGAAGCACTTCAGTGTCTGTTTAAGTGTTGGTTTTGTGGAAGAGTATATATGGACCAAGAAGAATGGATAAGTCATGGACAGAGACACTTAATAGAGGCAACCAAGGGTTGGGATGTTCTTTCTCGTCAAGCAAAAAAACATTAAGTGACACCCTAGGAGAGATTTCCCCTCTTGATTTTCGTGAATGACACTAGCTTGCTTGGAATGGAGGGTGGAAATTACTGCTTTATTTTGCCAAAAGTCCTCTACTGTTAGCAAAGTGAAGAGAGTAGAGATACAGAGAGAGAAGCTGATAGTGAGGATTAAGCGCTACTTTGCACTCTTGTGTTTGAAATTTGTTTTGGAGGTCAGCTTCATCTGTTCCACAGGAGAAATTTGAAGATTTGCTATGCAAACATCTTTCTAGTTACCTTAGGATACTGTGCTGTATGTGGTTTGTGCTAGGTCAGTATGGATTAAAACCTTAGATGATGAGATCTTTGTAAATTTAACAGGATTTAGTTTGCTTTATTACAGCATGGTGTTTCAGAGATTGAGCACATCTGTATGGAAATACACTTTTGGTCCTCTGTGAGCAGCAAGTGTATGTCATAGGTTTTAGTGGCAAATTAGGCACTATGCATAAAAAGTAAAATTTCAATGCAAGTGCTCTGTTTCAGTAAAATAAAAACACTTCTGCTGACTTCAGAGGATGTACAAGGGTGTAAATGAAAAATCAGTGAAATCAGTTACTCTTGCTAGATCAGACAGCACTAAAAGAATTAATTTTGTTTAGTACTGAGTCTTTACCTAGACTGTATTGTATAGATGCGAGGGAGCAGAACACTGTCAGGATTCTGTACCATCAAGCCAGAGATAGCATCAGGCTTGGGCTGATAGTGAAAAGCACTTCTCTGTACGGCCTCAAGGCTGTTCTGAAACAGTATTAACCAAACTTAAACCCTCTACCACCTTGTGCGTGACAAGCATTTACAGACTCGGTATTTTGTTAGAACTCTAATTGGTGAGTTTATTTACTGGGGGACTTGTTGAAGACTTTTCAAAATGAAAAGCCATGTTGCACAGCTTTGACATTGACAGTGTTGAACCAGATTTTCAGTGCAATCTTCATCATGCTTAAGAATTTAGGTGTTGTTACAGTTTATTTTTTGTAGGCCTCAAATTCATACAAGCATGTGCCTAGTTACAGATTGTGTCTGATGTGTACTGACTTCAGTGCAGTGTAAACATTGCTCAGTTGCTTAAACACTTCTCTAAATCAGGGTCAAATTACAGTTTTTTTAGTAAAAAAGAGGGACAGGATGACACTGAAGTTACTGTTTCTGTATGTGAGCTGTGGATGTTTCTCTTCATATTGTCAATTTTAAATACTTTTAGAATCATATAGAAGTATATTGAAGCACATACTTAAAATTAAAATAATGTGTTACAGTTTTAGAAATATGAAAATCAATACTGACTCTAATGCTGGATGTGTGTTCTATGTTTGAACTGGGACTTCTCTGGTGAACTGGTAGTCCCTAACTCTTTTCACTGATGGTGCATTTTTGTAAACAGTTTAGCTGGGAATATTTTTTTATATACTCCAGCAGATTATACATTGTTTTGATAAAATATTTATCATGTCTGCATTGGAATGTAAATATTTTAAAGCTACATCTGACTGAGGTTTATTTTCAAAACCACTTATTGATTTCCCATAATTTTGCAATATAGTGTTAAAATCCTTCTGATAGCTGGTGCTTTAAGTCAGATCTTTTTTCATCGTGTACACATGGAAAATTTTTGTATCATTTGTATTACACTAACCTATTCCACAGAACAAACTTTGCTTTTCCTGTTTTGTCAATAATAAGGAAATGACAGTTCTCATTTTGTATTCAAATGGAATTATATTTTTTTAGATGGGTACACTAGAGGGTTTTTTTTTCCACTTCATATACTTTGATGCCAAACCTAACAGTGCTATTTGCATTTTCAATGGTGGAAATAGTTTCCATTTTAAAATTATAGTGTATCATATACAATAAATACTGAAATGGTTAACATGAAAAACCCGGTGGTTAGCATTCCTCCTTTGTTTTAATTCCTTCAGTCCAGGTTACTGGTTGAATTAATTTTATTTCCGTAGAAGCTAGCAAATAAATAGTTTTGAATTTGCTTTGTAAGAGTTGTCACTGGCAAAATCAGAACATTGCTCATGAAAGCTGTACTGGGGGGGATGGGAGAAGTGTTGCTGCTCAGCTTTGTGAACCCTGAGTGTTTTAAGTATACATATAGTAATGCTTGTCTTCTGTAAGCAAGTTTACTGTTTACTTTAGTAAACATCTGCAAAGCTCTGTATGTCACTGCCATAATCTGTTATCTAAATTGTTAAGCCTTGAGGATTTTAAGGTTTTTAATTTAGTTTTTTTTTTGTTTGTTTCAACATGAAAACCTTTTGTAAGTTAAATTGTATTGTGGTTATGAAATTCTTAAAGCAGATTATGTCATGCTTTTTTATGAACTCTGCTAAACTCTTAGCAGCTTCTGTTTTGTTACTTTTATTAGATAAAATTGTCAGAATAATTTCCTTCAAGTTTAATTTTCCTTCAGTCTCATCAGTTAGAGAGAAATAATTTGCAGTGGATGTTTTCTTCCCTTTTGATGCAGCATTGAGAAATAAAAAGGTTGCAAGAAAATAACAACCAACTGCTAAATTTTTTTAGAGCTAGTTTGTGCCACTACATAGTACGTCATAAATTGGGTTGGAATGTTGTGGTTTTGGGCTTGAGTGGTTTTGTTCTTCTTGTTCCTATTCTATAAGGATAAAGTAACTGAGGTTCCTTTTTTGGTATATTACAATAACCTAGTCAAACTTCTGCGAGTGGTTAGGAAGATTATTGATGCTGTGCAGAAAAATCCCTTCATATACATATGGAATTGTAGTTTGCCTTCATATACATACAGAATTTAGCTAGGCTTCCAAAACTCAGATTGTATGAATAAATATTTCTGTATCTTTTTTCTGGAAAAATAATCACATTCTCATGTTCTTTGCTCATACACATGGAACATGTTTTCTTGCTGATTTTGAAGTACATCTACTCTTCCTACTTAGGATTTTTATCTCTACATTTGTACCTGGTATGAATTCAAAGTGGCTTTGCATAATGGTCCTATCGCATAAGTGAAGGCTCAGGTATGGAATACAAGTATCTGCTACTTAAGCTAAATAATGAATCCTCATTGGATAATAGAATTTACATAAGTACAGCTAGCTTTAAAATCTCCAGTGCCTGTAAACATCAGCTGACACTAACTTCAGTGGCAGCTGAGCACAGCTTGTTGTTGAGCAAATGTATGCACACCAGTTAGACAGTGAGAACTCTGACACACAGTGTTTCATGTGTATTTTTAAAAGCAAGAATATTTATTTAATGACTGTGGCATTGTGCTGGTATACTTTATTAGGTTTTGCTACTTAGTGGAGTTTCAGTGACATTTAGGTAAGCAAGGGCAAGTTTCGTTTTCATCTTAAGTTAGAAGGTAGAGTGCAAGATAAGCAAATTGGTCAGTTGTTGTCAAGATACCAGGAGTCTGTCTCAACACCTTCCTGTGAATTAATACATTGACATATCCTTTACTTGTATCCTCAAAGTGAAAATACAACAATCAAAAAATGGAGTAGATCTGAAAAATGCTTCATTATGTTATGGGGAGCCCCTTGCTCAAAAGGCAAATCTGATTCTTGAGACATTTCAATAAGTGTTCTATTTATATCTATACAGATGAATCAGTAACAGTAAGGCAGAAAACGTCAGCATGGCTTGAATGGATGTGTGAGGTAGCATTGTTCTCTGTGGTTTCCTGACTGATCCTTTCCGTCAATGAGTGTTATGGGAACGGATTTGTAGAAGTCAATGATCTCTTCCACGGAATTAAATTTCTGAGGGGGGAAAAGACAGTAATCAGTGACTGAAAATGAAATTGCTAGATGATATATTCTATAACTTTAAAATAGTTGCAAATGACAGTATTAAAAATAGATAACATTTTGCATGGAATTATGATTAGATGAAAGCAATTCTAAAAGGAAAAGCACCATATTTTGATTCTCATATTTCTTTTTTGTGTCTCTGTCATGTGCATGATAAAGCAACTAGCTCTTTAGGGCAAAAAGGGAGCATGTCTAGGTCCTAATAATGCAGTATCACCTATAAAAGGTTGTGATGCCAGATGTGATGGTAGATCTTGAAATGATGAAGCAAATATAGATTATTGCTAGCTTGTTCCTGCCACAAGTTACATTAATTAGCAGTACATGATGTTTTACACTGTGAGTTTCAATGTACCTTATTAAATGTACACTTTGTTTTCCCATTCAGTTTATTGAGTTGCTATAAAATCCCTTTGAAGTATGGAACAAGAAGCATCTTCTTTTCTCATGCCCAAAAAATTACATTCTCTAAGCAACTCCTAAAGTGATAAAGGTCTGGTTCAAAGTTGCTGACCTGATCAAATGGCAACAGAAAGCTACCCAAGGTGTTTATTCTCATCTGGCCTAGTGGAAGAATCCTATTCCAATGATTAGCAGTTCTTCAGTTGAAATCTTCTCTTCCCTTGTGTGCACCTTCTAAGCTGTCATCACACCACAAGCTCTCATTATATCAGTGTTTTCCTCTTGAGCCAGTCTTTGTACTCATTGGTGTTAAACCACCAGAACTGCACACGGTAGTGAAAGCTTACTTTGACATTAATACTTATCACCTATTTATATAACATTTACTGTAAGCATGGCGCTTTCTTGTACACCTGGTCACGTCTCATGGTAGTATCTCTCACCTACACCTGATTCACACCTAGTTTATAACAACAGAATCTGATTAAGGATGTGGTTTGGTGAAACTGTTCCTGTATTAAAATGAAAATTATTTGATCTCAAAGCCAATACGGTCATTTTAAAAAGTTTTGTTTTGATAATACTCATATGCCTTTGTTTTACTTCACTGTTTTGTGTTTGCTTATGTTCAAAGTCACTGTTGCTACTGAAAACCGAGGCAAAACTGTGGTCAGTATTTCATGCCTTATGAAAGTAATCCTTACTTTATTATTCTAAATTAACTCTTCCAACACCAGTTCTTCCAGTTCTTTTCCTGTTTTTGAATGTTTTCTGTTGTTTGGGAAGTTAAAATGTCCACTATAATTGTTCATCTGCTTTGGCAATTTAATTAGGCTTCACTAGGTTAATGCCACATTGTTCATTTTTCTAGCTCTTTGGAAATGGGTGAAGAATGTCTCAGAATTTTATGTCCTCAGCTCTTTTAATGGAGCTCCACATTTTGTTAGGCATAAAGACATCTAAAGACATAAAGATGAAGAAAATTCGGTATTTGATTCGTTTCACTGTGTGAAGAGACTCAGCCCATCTCTGCTGTTGTAGGAATTTCCTGTCTGCAGGTCTCCAGACTGTTCTGGGAGGTGGGAATAGGGTCTCAAGGGTTGCTCATGGAAGCTGTAGTTCTGAATTGTGTTGGGAAGGTGGGAACTCTGGGCTACGTTGCACATCCTGAATGAGACCAGACCGTTCATCCCTGAGCTGTCATTTAAGCTGTGGACAAGATGCTTATCTTGTAAACATCTCTCAGTTGAAGGTACTGGCTGTTTGTTGTGCCTCTTTTCCTGGCAGTAACTGTTGACATAACAGTGTCAGTGGGAGGCATTGTGGAAGTGCTTCCTAATCTGCTTGGATGGGCCAGGCCAGTTTGGTGGCTGCTGAAGGTAGGGACAGCTGATTCAGTTGGCTCACATGGAAATTAATTGAGTGAAATGGTGTGACTGCTGTGACTGATAGTTTGAAGATGAAGGGTAGCTGCAAATGCAGTGGTGAGGATAGAGAAAGTATCTGTGGCTGGAACAAGGAGATCCAGAGATACATATTAGGCTCTGCTCTAAACTTCTTTGTAAAGCAGATACCAAGCTGAAGAGGAGCCTACTTCTGCTTTTCATTTTTACACATTTTTCACTGTGTTGGGAGTTGAGATTGATGCTACAGACATGTTAAAACCATGTATTTTGCATGTGGCAGATCTAGTTTTGAAAAGGAGATAAAAATATGTAAATTTCATGTCATGATCAGCTTTAAATATGAGCAAGGTTTGTATTTCATAATTTTCAAAAGAACTATGCACATGAAAAAAGCCAGCGTTACAGGGTTCTCTGGATCTTTAATAGTGAAATTATCTGGAGTAGAGGAAGGCAACAACCAAGTAAAGGGTTCTCAGTGTAGTAGTTTTGAATGGAAATTCCTAAATTCCGTGTATGCATCATTTGGGGATCTAATCTTTATAGCTTTGTAATTTGGCCTTTAGAAAGCTCAATGTAGTATATTAAATATGTATGTAGGTGTGAACATCTGTGGCTAAATAGCTAGCTAAAGATGTACCTCCACTAAGAGAGTGATTTTCTTTTTTTTTTTTTTACCCTTCTATTTATTATATTAGAGTTTGATACTAATTTAGCTGCATGGAACTTCAGTTATTTTTACCATAAAAATCTGATGATCAACTCCTTTTGTCCCCCCTTGTGACGTTATAGGGCTACATGGGAACTAATGATAAAAGTACTCATGAGAGTTAAATGAAATACATTTAAAAAAGTAATTGTTAATTTTTGATGATATAATCAGTTAACAACTTGTAGGCTATATAGTAAAAATCAAAAGTTGCAATAAGATAGGGAAACCTTTGAAAAATTATGTGTAAGGGAAAATGTGTTTTTAATGGATAAAAATAGACTAATTCAAAAGTGAAAAAACACTGCAGAAAATATGTTAAGACCAAACTTCTGAATAAAATCACCAGCTGGGGAAAAATGCAATAAGTCTGCACATATTCGCTGGCATTTAGGTTTTTTCTCTTTGGCTGGTGAAGAGGGAGTATTCAACTAATCTAGATAGAGCAGCTAGGTCTGGCTGCACTGCAAAATGTGTAACAAAGGGTATCCCTGCAGAGGGACGAAGCAGAGTGCTCTGGGAAGCATTTTAATGGGTACTAAGAAGTTACAGGCAGCAATTTGCTGTAATTCACAGCCTTACAAAATGTTTTCACCTTCTTTGGAAAAAAACCTTAGATGAGCTGTAAAAATGGAGGTGACAGTTTTCAAGAAAGAGCCTTTTTGGGGAACCCTTTCAGACTGCCTGAGATGGAAGAAGCTCTTCTGAGCAATGTTCATGCCACTGATTGTTCATTACTGCATATGTGCTTTGTGTCCAGTTCTATTTTCATGTCTACTGCTGTGAATAATACATAGGCGTGGAAGATTGCCATGTTTGCGATTCCCTGGTACAACACTTAGTTGACCAGCAAAGCAATTCTAATGTTTTTTTTCTGTTGTGCTTCATCTATGGGAAGATTTGAGTTAAAGAGAAAGAGCCCTCAAAGAAGAAGGCATAAGGTAGGCAGTTATGATTACAGATTTGTCCTGGTAGAGCCACGTCTTGGATGAACTGTGTGTTGTTAACTAGGTGCTTGGAATCAAAGGAGTTGTACTTTGCAATTTGCCTTGTCAGTCCAGACCCAGTGTTTAAGGGGTATGTACTGTCTGTGCAGAAGTTGGAACAACAAAGTCATATATTTTGGTATTTCCTGAGATGGGAGGGATTGTGTTCTCCTTCCTTTTAGTTCAGTAAAAATTGTTCATGTACTATTCAAGTAATTTTCCAGTTACCTTAATTGTTAAAGCTGTTAACATAATGCAAATTTAGTCCTATGTCTTTATTCTCCAGTGAGAATACACATACACTACATTATGCTGTAATGTGCCTTATTTCTGTAATTGTTTCTGCTCTGAGCCTGTTTGTATTCGGGCCATTACAGGAAGACTAAACAATGTCAGAACCATGGAAAACTAAACTTGCTTTCTCCGAAGTCATACTAAAACTCCAGGAAATCATCTGGGGGTTTCAGTTCAGAAATGCAGCCAGTGCTTTACAGAAGACTGATGGTCACTACAGCAGCACCAGGATGATGGTACCTGCAGTACAGTTCTTGATTTGTGCAATCATTCAGCTTCCAAACTGTTTCACTGTCCTTGCATAATGAAGGATTTTTTCCCTCTTTATCATTAAACCAATGTCCCTGAAGAACAACTTGCCAGTAAACCTTTTTCCTCTTGTGAAAGCTCGTGAATCCTATCCCATGTTTTCTAATAAAAATTCTAATAAAAATTTGGACCCATCAAATGCCTTAAATCAGCTTGGATCATTTGTGATTTCAGGCTTTTCAAGTCTATCTATACAAAAGGTAAGTTCTGAAAAGTATTGACATGCATAAAAAGGATATAATTGAAGATTCAGCTACAGTCTTTGCTGCTTCACCTGAGTTGGATTTGTGTCAGTGATTTACATAGTTAATAACCCATAGGCAGTTGCTGCTTTGGTTTTTTGCTCTGCAGCTGAGCATTCTTTAAGTTTTATGTTGTTTTTACTTTTTTTATTTGTTTTGTTTTGGAAGTATCACATTTTTATAGAGTTGACTTTCAGTTTTAATGTTTTTTTCTTGTGTGAAAAACTTGCAGATACAGCATTTATTATTTAACCATATGTGTAGAATAAGAACTAGAATCTTATCATGGCTATAATTGAATTTAATTATGTAAAGAAGCATTGCTTGTCTAAAGGGATTTTCTAATGGAAATTTACCATATCTGAAAGACTGATTGCTGGGGACCCACATGATTTAATTGCTTCTGAATATCCATGACAACTGTTGTCCTATTGCTTCATAGCACCAGGTCCTACTGTCAGATATATGGGCTGTATATATTTGAAAATGCCCGCTTAAATTATCACAAGTTTAAAAATACGTTAAAATAATATATATACCAGAAAAGGTAGAACTTCTCTTTCCTTTTTACTTTGCAGGTGTTACTTACAGCAGATAGAAGTATTGTGAGTACTTAGGAAATTTTTACATTGATTTAAATCTGAATTTGAGCATGGTATGCAAAATCTGGTTTTAAATTATGAAGCTGCTTGAAACTTGAGACATACTTAAAATGAGGGTATTGTAAAAGAAACTTCAGTAAAGCAGCAAGTTTGTTATGCGGGAGAGTTTGTAACTAATGTTTAATATTAAGAACTTGTGAAGTCCAACATAAAAGCTATAGGCTGTAACAGCAGATGGGATGTTACTTACACAGTCTCCTCTGAGCCCTGTTCCCAACGCGTATTGTTGGCTTTCTTCCAGAAAACGGATTTTAATGTTGTATACTCTTCTTCCATAATAAACAACCAAAACGTATGGCTCAGACTTTGATTTCTTTGAACAATCTCTAACCAAGAATGTCTCGTCCTATATGATACAGATTGAAATTATGGATTGTATGGTTAGTTCACAGCAAAACTTGTAAGCCATTGTGGACAGCATACAGAAATTTTCCCCCAAGAGTTAACATCCCAGGTTTTGAGGTAAAAGGTACTTACAAGGTTTTTCTGTAACAGTATCTTCTCTGCTTTATGGCGATCATATTCTCCAACGTACCATTCACATTTGTGTAAATCCTTAATTTTAAGAGAGCATAATCAGTGTGTAGAAATTAACAACAACTGGCACAAGCAAAACCAGATTGTATCTAGTCTGCATTTAAAGCATGTTCAGCACAGTATATAATGGTAATGCATCTATATTGTTAGGAAGTGTTAATCAAATTAGACATTGAAATTCTTATCCATGGTTTCAGGAGCTCATATTAGACTTTCTCGAGGGTGCTGAACACCCACAGCTTCCAGAGGGGATCAGGGCTTGTGCCATATAGTGTTAATCCTGTTTCCTAAAAACTTTTCTTTTTATGTAGCAGAGCTGGTCTTTACCTTTTCAATGGGTTGGGTAAGAGATTGCATTTCCTGTTCTACAAGCAAATGTTTTGATTTATTTTTGCATGATGCATGTGATGTAGGAGGTGGTGGCTTCTTCACTGTCAAATTATCTACACTTAATGTGGAACCTGTAAAAGTAAATTAAGAAGGAAAAAAGTTGCATTCTTAAAAATTACAATTTAATTTTACACTATGTTTTACTTAGTAATTTTGAGAATAGTACTTTTAATTTAGAGTATTGTGATATTGACCTTTAAAATTCAGAGCTGTCCGTTATGAATGGTCTTGTGCTAATGCAGCATCAGTGATTTCAGATTAATGGCCCCAGAGATTTAACACATTAGTTTCCTGATGATTTTTAATTGACTTCAATCTGACAGGCTGTTGTGCACATAGCAAAATAATGAGATGTTAATAAAGCAGCAAGTGCTAAATAAAATACTAAATATGGGATGAGGATAATGGTTCTACTTTCACCTTTTGGGTCCCTTTTATTTGTGTTGGATCGCAGGTGCTGTTACGTTAGATCATATTAAAGCCCCTCATTATTCCATTGCCAGCTAGCATTGTTTCTACCAAGCTGTTGAAGCCTCAAATGATTCAGAAGTTCTGCCATGCTGATGAATTTCAGTCTGCTCTGTGACTTGTTTCAATTAACAAAGGGGTGAGATTGCTCTCACATTAAGGAGAAGGTGGTCTTTGGCTGTGTGTGCCTGCTCCATACAGTGCTGCTGGTGCAGGGGCCTGGAATAGCTGAAATCCTTCTCCCAAAGCAACTGTGATTAGCTGTCTGTAGGTTTAGGGCTGCCCTTTACTAGCTAGGCCCAGCTACCCTGGTCTCTGGAGCTAAGGAAGTGCAGGGACTGGGTCAGGAACACAAGAGTTCGTGTAATATGGGAGGCCCAGGCAGACTCTGAGGATGCAGCAGAAACAAAAACAGCCTGAAAAAAGCAAAGGCTTCCTTTCAATGTAAGGATCAAATGTAATTTTCAGATATGTGACATGGGGAAAAATTGTTAATTGAAGATAAAAAACCACCACATCCTACTGTGCAACAGAAAACAGTTTTGTGTGTTTCACACAATGCTGGTGGGAGAAATGATCCAGTGTCCATTTTAAAAGTAAATGAGAGAAATCTGGTTATCAATGGCTTCCATCTTTTCCTTCTGGTTGCTGTCACCAGAGACAGTGCAGTTTGTCAGGGTGGTATTTCATTGTGCTTTATCTGTTCTTGCTTTATCAGTTTTATTATTGTTATGCCGGTACGTAGCATATGACAATATGACATTTTACTAGGAAGACTTTCTTTTACAGAGGGGAAGTGATTTTCATTGCATTTCACTGTTCCATTCATATATGTTCAATTCATAAGTTCTGATGTATATCTGCATTTCTTTTGTTTTTATACAAGATCCACTGATAGCAGTAGACAAAGCCATGCTCTTCAGTAGGCAATCATTCTGTTCAGTAATGAACTCTGCTCAAAGAGTCTGGTACCAGACATCAACCTTTTGTGTCTGCAGTCACTTTGACTTGTCAAAATGTGAAATATTCTTACTGTTCAGCTTATTGGATCATGATTTTTAGCACATTTGTTCACATTGCATTTTTAGTGGCTATCCCCAGAATTTTTTTGTTTTTTTAAAGAGACCCCACTGCTAACACCATAGTTTCTTTGTGACCTGTGCTGTGTATGTTTCGCAGATTTTTTTTTTCTGGTGTGTCTTAAGGTGTGGGACAAGAAGGGTAAAATTCATTTGCAATGCTTACATACCAAGTCTGAGATGGAACTAAAAACAGCTTGTCAAAAAATTATATTTAAAAAAATCAATATTTGTTCTTAAAATATTTTTTTAAGCCAAATATAGCTTTAAAGGCAATTGTAGGGTAGCAGGGGAAAGGCTCCTTATTTGTTCTCTCCCTATTGCTTCAGGAGGGCAAGGAACTGAGAGAGGAAAAAGGATACTCTGCTGTCCCAGAGAGCCTGAAGGAGCAAAAGCCCTGGTTGGAATGGTAGGAAGTGTCTGAAGTGGCAGCAGCAAACAGAGACCTAGATGAGCTTTATGGATTATGTAAAGCAGGATTTTTAGTAGGTATCCAGAGGATAGTGTGTGGAATTGCACCCCAGCACAAGAAGGAAGTGGCTTAATAGAGGGAGCCCACCAGAATCTGGGAGCTGGGGCCTGTGAAGCAAAGCTGGGGGAGGTGGGCTTGGTTATCCTGGCAGTGACCAAAGTTAATTTGAATCCTACTTGATCTGAACAAATAATGCACTCCATATGTTCTTCCTGGTGGTATTTGCTTTTACCGTGAGTTCGTGTTATGCACTCATAGGTTCTTGGAACAGCTTTGGGGTTTGTTTTTTTGATAAAAAAGGGCATTTGCAGAGGCAGTTACAGGAGAATAAAAGTATGCTATGTAGTCAAGGACAGTAGGAAGTGTATTGAAAATCCTCAGTGCAGACATACAAACATAGCAACCTGAATCTGTTTCTTACTCTTACTTTTCCATGTTTAGTTTGGCTTTCAAAGCAATCTCTGGTTCTTACCTGATCTGCAAATATTTTTAGAGCTCCATGTACATTGAGGGCTAGGAAAAAGCAATGAATAAAAGTAATGTCAGAAATAGATTTCTTTTAGTGGCAGAGTCAGAGTCAAATTAGAGAGCAAAGCATAGCTGTGCTTCCCCAGAATACCCCTTCCTCTTACTGATGGCCACTTTGGGCCTTACTAGGTTTTAGGTGGTAATACTGTATTTAGTGTCTTTTGACAGATTTCCCTTTTTTTCATGAGGCACTTTTTCAAGCTGCATAAAGTTTTGGTTTTTTTGCTCTCCATAAGAGTTCCACATTTCAACTGCATGTGTAGTGAAGCACAGTTTGCTTTTGTTCACTGCTTATTGCAGCTGGTGTTCCCGGTGCCTCTATAGGAAGACCCAGGGAGCAGTTCTTCCCTTCCTGTTCTGATTATCTAGACCACTCCTGAGTGCCCGGTTAGTATTTTGCTGTGTTACACTGGGAGAAATATTGACCAAATAACTTCTTAGCAGAAGCATAAGAAGAAACAGAATACCAGGGGTCACAAATATGGTCATATTTACTCCATACAATAATTTTATTGCAGAGAAATGCCATTATTGTAAACAATGCTACATGTATTTGTCTAGGAGAGATGTTAAATCATTCATATGCTTCCTATGCTGTCTCCTATATTTTTTGGGTTTTGTTGCATATTTCAGAAAAGAAAAGATTACAGGCAATTAGAAAGGAAAGATTTGTATAGGAAAGCCAGGCATGTATCCTTTGTAAATAAAAATAGAAAATGAGGGGGAAGGAAATGCTGAGGCTGGAGATAGCAGAGCTTCTTTATACAATATGTTTAACACCCTATCACAGAAATAGTAGCAGAAATGTAATACAGCAGCATGCTATTAGAGATAAAAATTGGCTGTGCAATTACAGTAGCTTGAAAGCAATTCCCAAAGATGGTTCTTGTCATACATCAGGGTAAAACATAATATATCACTGCATGGCATCTGAAAGTGGTATCATCTTGCTGTTACTGCATAGTGAAGTACAGTTTTCTAGGGCAGAATGTTTAGTCCTTGAAGCATCCAGTACAAACTCGTTAAATTCTTCTATTCCTACCTCGCTTCAGGAGGATGCTGTTGTGCTTGAAAAGATACTTCAGGTTTCTTCCCCAAATTTGTAACTATTGGTAAAAAAGATAAGAATTTAATACTTCCTCTTTTGTGTAACTCACAGCGTCTAGCAACTACTGTGAAATAAATTAAGTAAATTCATACATGAGGGTGAGACAGTTCAATAGAAAACCTTAAAGGGCTGTAATCAGTCTGATTTGAATGAGTCAGCTAATGATTTCACTGGGAAACATTTGGACTACTACTGAATGTTACATGGGGGACGTTACAGGGTTTGCTGATGCCAAATATGGCTCAACATAATTGTAAATAATGTTGGATGTTGAAGTATGTGGAGAGTTCATAAATCCTTTTTATAGGAGAGGATAGGCATTGAATTTATTAATGCAGCTGATTCTATTTCTTGCTGAAAATCAAGAAATGGTGCCTTAATCCACAAAAGGAAATGCCAGAGGAAATGATGAACTCATTAACACAAAGTGCAAACAGCATGGAAGCCATGTAACCTGTATCTATCTTCAAAATATTTTGGAGTCACGTTTGTCATGGACCTTTGTGCACATGGACACAGTGAGTGGTTTAAGCTGTTTTTTCAAAGCTATATGTACATCTAAAGAACTGACATGTTTTTAAAACATTGGAGGTTTCAATTTTAAAATTTTTTTTCTTAGCTTTAAAAACCTAAAGCTTTTTTTTTATTAGCCTAAAGCTAATACAAAAACTTTATTTCAAAATCCTCACCCTCAAGGGTAGAGCAGCAAGACTGAGTGAAGGATGATGTCCTCTGTGCAGATCTCTTTTGGGTATCCTTCTCTTGGTTTTTTAGGTACCAACACTCTTGTTTTCTCCAAAACCTTAAGACATTTGCTTAGGACAAGTGTGCTAGCCTGGCTCCCCAAATAGCTATAACTAAGGCCAAGTTAAGTTTCCTTTTTTCTTGCTGCTCATCAGCAACTGTTGAGGTCTCTCTAAGTCTTTCCATTCTCAGCAGATGAATACCTGAGAAAGGTCTCTTGTTTCAGCTAGAATTTTAATGATAGAATATTTTAGTTTTGGAATATAAAGGAAAGACAACAAATTGTCATATTATTGAATACTGACCTTGGTCTCTTCCAGGTACCTATATAAAATGATAATATAGTAAATATTTTTCTTTGGATTTGTAACTTGAATTTACCCCTACAGACCCAACAATGCACCAGTTTTAAAATAATTTATAGACATTCAATCTTTAATACTCAATCACTTTGTCAAAAACCTGGGCTGAATACTTACCTCAGTCTGCTAGCAACAATGAGAATTGAACTTTTTAGGGGTGTAAGTGAACATGCAAAGATCACCATTTCATGATGACTATTGTGTATCAATTTAACTTAACAATATGGTTTTCCTTCATTGATCTTGTATTAAATCAAGATTGATTATGGTTGACTGGAGAGACACTATCCAAAGATTAAAATCAGTCACTTCTTTTCAAGCTCCTTAACTGACAGTACAATTATTTTTACTGTCATGGCAGATATTTAATTCAAAATCACTGTGTGGAGAGTCTTAATCCAGCATATTATGTTAAGAATTGTACATTTCTAAAGACCAGAGTTTGACTCCAAAACTTTCACTGTATTTCTGTATTATTTTGATTCACAGATCAAAATGATGGGAGTATCATTTATTTTGTTGGTTAATTTGATGCATCTAAGACTGTAATACATGAATATTGAAGAGAAAATAGTTTATTCTTTGTAGAGGTTGCATTTTGAGCCTTCCTTATCAATTACTTCTCCAATAATGTTTAGCTATTACTTAGTAATATCAAGTTTTATTCAGGCTGGCAGGTCCTGGATAGTTCTCCAGCATGGAGAACTGTGAGATGAGACCTGGGGTCTCAGAGCTTTAACCAGCTGGGTCTTGCAAACCTCCCAGAATGCAGGTTTCACAGCCTCTCTGGGAAACCTCTTTCAATACCCTCATAATTAATTTTTCTTCCCTATTTCTCATTGAAACCTTCAAAATTTCAAGATTGTTGCCTCTTGTACTTCCACTGTGCACTCTGTAAAGCACCATGCTGTGCCTTTTTGACAAACATCTCTCAGACACTGACTGACAGCTATTGTGTTCCCCCAGGGCTGTCCCCTCTCTAGGCAGAGGGAGCCCAGTCCCACCAGACTCATTTCACAGGGCAGGTACTGCGTGTCCTGGCTGTCCTGGGGACCCAGTGCTGACCCTCTCTGCTCTGTCAGCTTTAGCCTTGAGCAGTACTCCCGGTGTTGTCTAATGAGTGATGAGTAAAAGGGAATAGTCCCTTCCCTTGATCTCTTGGCAATGCTGCTGTTGACACAGCTTGATATGCTCTTGGCCTTTATGGCTGTCACGGATACACCAGTGGCTCATGTTCAGCCTTTGGTCCCCAGGTCCTTCTGAGCTGAGCAGAGGGTTTAGATCATTCTTGGGCAGCATTTTGCCTTTGTCCTTTCCAATTTCAAGAGGCTCCTCAGTACCCTCTCCTGCAGCCTGTCTGGGTTATGGTGAAGGGCAGTCCTTCTCTCAAACCTATTGACCTGCTCTTTGTTGTCTGAAACCCTAGGGCACACTGTCTTCTCCACCTCCAGGTCACACTGAAACTGTTCAGGCCTTCATATCTATATGAACGGGAAGTGATCAAAATTAAATTTTATCTTTTCCATGTCATGAAACACACAATATTTCTCCTTAAGATGTAGCCAAATTAAGAGCCTGTTAATAACTGAATTATTTGTGCAGCTATACAGTGTTCAGCCAGAAACATTAATTACAGCTGTAAGATACTTATTTTTCTAGGGAGTGTTTTCATATTTGATTTATAATGAGTCAGCATCCAAGACAAGACAAAGTCCTTTTTTTTTTTTTTTAATATATTATCTTTCTTGCCAATATATCACTTTTTAAAATATTAAGTGTTGATTACTATACTGCTATCATACCATGTTTTTGTCACCATCTTGCAAACTAAGGAAGCTTCTAACCAAGAAGAGTGAGGTTTGGGGCAGTCTCCCAATCAGAACTGTGGAGAAGGAAAACTCAATGGATTTAAAAGTTAGACAAATCTGTAGATTTGTGCTACAGCCGTCCTTGGATGGAAACAGGATTATAGATTCCTTTCTACTATAGATTCCTTTCTTCTGTTCCCTTTAATGAGCAAAAAAAATTAAAACAAATTCATTAGGAGCACATTAGTGCAGGAACTAAAACATTCAGTAAGAAGCACAAAATGCTATAAATTATAACCTCTTTCCAAATTTTACAAACATTCTTTAACACTCTGCATTATTGTAGGGACTGTATCTCTTAATAAGTTTTATAGGAAATCACCTGTCATAACTAAACTCCCTGGTTGCTAAAACCATTTCCTCTGATTTAGTTCACTGGTCTGAGTAGAAAGTGAGTGGGGGCGGAGAGGCAGAAGGGAGCTGGGGATAGCAGGGAATGTTAAAACTGGATTTAAAAAAATCCAAAAATTTATCCATTTTTGTTTCGTATTGAAATGGGTCATCTTATATTTGAAGTATTTGTATCACATTAATGCTATTACACTCTTCTATTGGCCTTATAATTTCAGTTTTCTGCTTGTAAAAATGTATGTGGAATGTCTGTTAGTCTGAAGGAGAGTGTCTCCTGCTCCTCCCTCTTCACAGGCATCCACATCAGGCAGTTATGAGATGCTTTATGTGGATAGTTGGACAGGTAGCTTTGCACTGTACCTATGTTTTTATTTCTGCAAAGAAATTCAGAAACTTACCCCGTTCAGGAAGTAGCAGTATTGAAACTGCAACACACATTAAAGAGGGACATTTTTATGACACAAAGCTAATACGACTCTTACAGGTTTTTTTTTAACCTAATAGCCCAAAACACTATTAGAAGAGAGACTGTGTAGCTGTGGAATGTGTTTGGCTTTTATGGTCCTGATACATACAAAGATAAATACTTACTTTATTTGATTCTTTAACAGATGAATGTCTGGAAAAGAAAGAATAATATGCAAAACATTTAATTACGATAAAATAAAAATCACTTTGAGTACATCATCACTGGAAACTAACAGCCCTGGACAAGGGAAGGATTTTGTCACTGCTAGAGAAGTTCAGAGGCTGGTTATTTTTTTACACAAATTATTTTCAGGAGAAGTATCTTGGACTTCCTTAAAAAAGGAATAGCGTCCACTAAATTCGTTATGGTAAAAGACAACTTTGTTAAGGATTTATAATGGGAGGAGGGGAAAAAGAAGAGTATCAACTTCAGCACTTTTCATCTCATGCTGAAAGGCCTTATCACACACTTTACAGTCAGCTATAAATGGAGAATTATAAATGAAGAATTTAAAAATTGAAACATGCAGAGCTGAAATGGAAAATGTAGAGGAAAGGAGGTGCAAACCAGAGAAAGATGAGTGGAGGATGTTCCTCATGACCCTGATTAAGTAGCTCTTCAGGTATTTTTCTGCCTTCTCCTGATATGCCTGATCAACAGGAGTATCTTCCTTTCCTGGGAAGGAAATAATCTCCCTCCAAAAAAAAAATGGACAAGGTATTGAGTCTGACATATCTTGTTAGTCATTTTGGTTGTGATGAAAGCTTATGCTTTTTAGCAGCATGTATCTCCTAATAAAAGAGACAGAGGACCAGATTTTACAAGCTACTTAGCAACATAAGGTGTGAATAAGCATCTAGTAGCTTTTGGAAGGCTCTGAGATTTAGTCCCTGTTTAGCCTATCTCCTTACTGAAAAAATATGACAGTGAGATATTTTGCTAAATCAGCCAGAAGACAAAAAGAAGATCTGGTATAGGAAACCCTGGGAGCTATTTTTCAACAGTGACAAGGGCTCTCTTCCTCATGCCTGTGTTGAAAACATCAATCAGCATGGAGGCCTGAGACAAGAAATTTGGAAATTATCTGTATTATTCAAGAAGGCTAGGAGGAAGGAGAGGAATTCTTTTGGTCTGGATAGTTGTTTTTGTGTTCGTTTCTTCAATTTATTAGCTTGGTCTCCAGGGCCATTATTTAATGTGTGAAAGCCCATATTCAGGACTGAGTATGTGGTAAAGTTTTGTGACATTAAAGATGTGCTTGCAGGGTTGGCCTCCACCTCCAAGGGACATGGCCCTTGCTTACCACGGGCATGTAAAAGGTTCAATCACACCAGAGCGTCTAAGATACATTCCAGGACCCTGCATTTACCCATTTTTTATGAAGCTATTTTTAGGAGTGTATAAATAATAATGTGTTAAATTTTATAAGTCTTCGAAATTTTGTTGGAAAACAGGACTTGCACTTCTAAATCACATCTGTGGTTGGACAGCTTTGCTTACAGTCTGTCAAAGGACTGTAAGCTGTAGTGCCATACTCCTTCCCTCTGCAGCTCACATGTAGGTTTTCTCCTTACAAAGCTGTAACTGTACTGAGGGCAGGTGAGAAATATTTTGGGGGAAGTGCTTGTGGGAAATTTGTCAAGTGCCTTCCCCAGATATTGTGTGTTCTTATTCTGTACCACTTCTATCTTACTCACGTGATAAAAACCCTCAGTACAATAGGCATGACATGTATTTATATTACAGAATTTGGCTTTATAATAGGACCTTTTAAATGAAGCGCTCTGCATACTGATACCTGCTGGCAACACAGATTATAACCTTTCTCACAAAGCTTTCAATCTGTGCTGCCCTACCAAGGGAGGGGATCAGTCATGGGATTTGGAACTTTGCAGCTCTATGTCAGGTCTTGCATCTGAATGTTAATCTACTTCATATTACTAAAATGTCTTAGCAACCAACAATTTTTGGAACCTAATCCACGAGAAAATTTAAGCATCATTCAGGAAAAATCCCACCCCAACAACCCATAATTAGAGCTCACTCATTAAGAATATACTTAACTTTAAGCAAAAAATTATTTCCTTGATTTGTAAGCTTATTTTCCTGCAAGGGATTTGAAGTGACCTCTGTAAAATGAAGCAAAATTCCATCCTGATGAGATGAAATTGAAATAATTTAAGGAATGATGGACAAGATTGACACAGCTTCCAGCTGCTATAGGTTTTTTGTCGAGAGTCATTTGTGCATCATGCCCTGTGGCCCCTGGATTTGTGTCATTCCTCTTCTCAGCATGTGTCCAACACTGTTCCCCATTATGAATGTGCATTTTGGTCACACAGCAAGAGCACATCTGCTTATGTGGCAGTGAGCACACCTGACCAGCTATGTGTTGTGTGGAAAAAGCAACCAGACTCAACCTGGCATAAGCATGTTTTGGGTCATACAGCTGGGCACAAGTGGTCTGTGCTTCAGGTGGCTCATCCTCACTGCCATGTCAGGATGCTGAATGACCACGGGCGTTGTGTGGCTGAAGAGTTCAAAATGGAAAGGGCAAGAAGTGATTTGTAGCCTGGATTCATTGGTCTCATGGGCTGAAGCCAGGCTTCTGCCTACAGACGAGTAATTTCTTTTGCTGAATGTGAGATCTTTGGGATGTGGAGTGTGTTTCTGTATCTCTGGTGCAGTCAGTGCATTTCTCTATCACTTGATTCACTAACTGTGCTAAGTAAATGGCATTTTTTAACTTAAAAGTGGAAGTGGTTGCAAGACCTCTAAATATGATTAAGGAAAAAAAATAGGACAAATCTTAAACAAACTGTTCATGACAGTTCTGTCTACTTTTCTACACCTTTACTTCTTTACCGTTATTTTGTCAGTTCTTTTTTTTAAAAAAATGCTAGTGTCACATTACACTAAATACCACTTCCCTCAATTATTCACAGCTGTCTAAAAAATAACTTTCTTAAGTAAAAGCAGAGGTGTTATGGAAGAAAAATTTTGTGGTTTGAGCAGGGAGAGTGTTTTGATTCTCAGGGAACGAAGATGAGGAATGCACTGTACCTTGTGACTTTTGCTGATGTTGGAAAGGTGGGGTCTTGGCGGAGCGTGTTCCTCTTGTGAAAGACCTGGCTGCTTATTCTTGGCTCTGGAGGAAGGGGCTGATCCTGCTTTGGCAGCATCTTTGGAGGCCTAGAGAAGGTCACAGGAGAACTTGAAGAGCTATTAGGGAATAAAGGAGGTGCAGGGACTGTGTTTTAAGTGCAAGTTCGAGAAGTCAGAGACTGGAATTTTCTGAGAGTATTTCAATGTATTTATGCTGAGCCAAGCTCAAATCCAGGAGCTCTTCAGGGCCCTTCAATAGCAAAAGTAATATTGGATAATATTCTACATTTGCAAGACATTACTGCACCGTGTTGTGTGCCACTAAATACTGCTTTTATGTGACTCACCAGGGTGTGCCAAGTACAGCTCTGCAGTGTGGATATTTCTGGGTGGGTATGGCTGTATATATGGACCAGCCAGGGAACACACTGCACTTTCAGACACAGAGGAAAAAATGTTCTTCATCCCAGAAAACTCGCAGGTGACATGGGCCTGGTGTTTTCTGATGGATCTGGACATGCCCTGTCTGTGCTCTGAGTCCAGGCAGTCCCAGCCCAGCCCCAGCTGGGAGCTGCAGCATGGAGAGGTTGGTTGGACAAAACTGGAGGTGCATCCAAGGTGCCTGGCAGAGCTGCCTTCAGTGGTGGGCTCCTGTGGAGGGAGCCTCGTGTGTTTGCACAGTACATACCCAAATTAAGTCAAGTGAGAGAATTAAGAACCATTCTGGCCACCATAATACAAACAGAAACAAATAGTGAAATTTTGTAGAATAATGGGTTGTGTATGTTCTTATTTCTGCACTATTACAGTTTTGAATTTTGAAATTTTACTGCCCTTTTATACTATTTCATATTTTTTAGAGTCAAAACTACATATGTAATGCTAATCATATTTTAAAATTCTTTATAGAAGAATTTCCTTTAGAGCAGTCAGTGTAGGCATGGAGGAATAAACTTGCCATTCCTAGATAACCTTTTTTAATTATAGCAGTTATTATTTGGGGTTGGCCAAATAAAGAGGTGATTATTTTTTTATTTGTGGGCATATCATAGAAAAATATATTTGTGGGATAGAGCTTGGTCTATCTTCTATGGGAGTAAGTGGAAATGTTCCAGTTGATTTCTATACATGATTTAGATGTGTAGCAAAAAACACTGGCAAATTGATTTAAGTGAGAATGAAGTCAATATTATCATAATGAACAGAGCCTAAGGCACCAATAAAATTGGTGGAATTTTTTTTCCCCCAGCAATTTATATCTGGGTTGAACCAGATTCAATATTTCTAGGCTTTTGACTTGTCAGTAGGCACAGCCAAATTGGTTTTGAAGATGCAGGCCTGAGCTCCTGCTATGAATGCTTAAAGCTCATGTTTTGTTCTCCCTAATTCCATATCAGAACCTGTAAGTCCAAAGAGAGCCAGCAGTAAAAGGATGCTGGCTCAGTTCCAGTCACCTCATTACCATGAGCAGCACAGATGGATGTGAGCATTCATTAGCACTGAGTTCCCCGGGGACCACAGGTAAATGATCTCTGATGTGATCTTACCGTGGGGGAGGTGTGGGCTCCTGGAAAAGAGAGGAAACAAAAATCTCTGTAAGCCTCCCCCCACCTTGGTTTACTAGAGAGAAATGCAAAGAATTTAGATTAAGTAGACATGCCTATGTCAAGAGTCAAAGGGTTTATGTGTTCAACAGCACAAAACATCATGCTATAACATGGCATTTTAAAATCACCAAGGAATAAAAGACATCCTTGTGTGAATGTAAGGGAGTGAGGACTGCAGGTAGGAGTTCTCTTTTCCTTTAGCTAGTGCTAGCAAAATGGCAGCCTGCTTTTAAAAATCTGTTAACTGGCAAAATAACCAGTAACAATTTTAATTGATGGGAGATTCTGCTTACCTGGTATCCATGTGTTTTCATTCTTCCTCCTAAAAATAATTACAAATAATTCTTAGTAGAGTGCTACCCATATGATTCACAAATGAAGTTACAGCTTTATTCTGGTATTGTTGTTATTATTAAAGGCAGTCCAGCCCCATTTCTTGCCTTCCCCTGGCTCTAAGTCCAGAACTCTGCTCTTGCTTTTAGAATGAAACATCTGAGGATGATATTTATTCTGATATTGTAAATTTAAATATTTTTCAGAGACTTTATATACATGTGTATATGCTTATGAAGTTAGGGATGCAATTTTTTTTCATTTTTGTATAGAAATTTATAAAAATATTGAAAACCAATTAAATCACTTCTATTTTTTTCAAATATACCAAAATATGACTGATTATTTAAATTAACATCATACTAATAAAAATCTTATTTTTGCTATATTGAAATTATTTTCCTAACTTCTACATTCTGAAATCCTAACTAATGCAAAGGACATGCAACATATCTCAAGCTCTCCTTCAAATAAACCATAACAAATTGGTCTGAATAAAATAATGGTAGCTTAAATGTTTAACATTTCTAGAAAATGCTCCTGAAAAAAAGTCTTCTGTGCCATTCATGCCATCTTGTGGCAAGGCCACTTAATAACACTGAGCATGAGAAAAAATGTTAGGGTCTATTTAAAAACAGTGTAGCTATTATCTAAAAATACTAGTGTCCTCTATGAGCACTATTTACTCAGGAAGTGCTAAAAATATATATCAGTTTTGTTCTCTAAGACCAGAGGTCAATTTACCTTCCTGCACTGGCTTTGGTTCATCTTAACATCAGCACACATCACATGCAGACATGTAAATCCAATTCAAAGAAATTTGAAGCTTTAGATGAACTGGCAAACTGTCCTTGCCCACTTATTTCTGCAGATTTTGAAGCTGGCTTACTCAAATTTATCTCAATTCAGCATTTTTTTCCAGGCTACATGGGGATTTGCTCACAAGAATCAATCTAACCTTTCATTTTCAAACTATATAGCACTTACTTTCTCATCATCTGTAGGAATTATTTCTCTCTACATTTTGCATTATAGTGTGAAATAAAGGGGGGGGAAGCAAATGCTGTTTTACTTGGAATTATTTGAGTTATTTTTCTGGCTGATCAAATGATAATACTTTCTAAAAATCAGCTGTTACAGCAAACACAAAAGGGTCACATTTTCTTGCAGCCTTTTTGACCATATTACCTTATGGTTCAAAGATTTGAAAATGGTAAGATAAAAAATACCATTTCTTTTCAATGATAATCAGATATTTAATCCTTCAGTAGCTGACTTCATGATGTACTGCTACATCCAAAGTTAATGAAATATAAAAAAGTATATAGAAACCTACTTTTAAAACAATCTTACAACTGAGTAAGTAAAAATGCCAGTTAGAGGATTTAATATTTGTACACTTCATTAGGTTTTTGAAGAATAAGATCGTCTGTCTCTGATTTCACCACAAGAAACAGAACAAAAATTAAAGGTACATTTTTGACTCGAAGGATTTTGAAGCAAATTTAGGGTTAAAGATAAAGTAGCAGAGAAAAAAATGTGCTAGGTGATGTACCACACAATTACCATATTCTGAGTAGGTGAACATTGTCAGACTGCCTTTGTAAATAGTCACCCTAGGATGTAAATCCCTAGTGGGAATTGCTAAAGGTGGTATTACTAGTTAAAATAGTTATTAGATTATGTTTTACAATATATTCATGGAAAAAGCCTGAGAAGGATAGGGAGTGAAAAAGAATTACATTATTAGAAGTAAAGCACAGCAGGAACTTGCAGCCTTTTGGTGGAAGAGTTCAGGAGACATTGGCTTCTCCCTGCCCCTTATTGCCTTACAATGAAGTGAAAAGGAAAATCTGATTTTTAAACTGAAGGGCTTTTTTTCCTCCTCCTATAGGAACAGGGAACTCCTGAGAGTTATATATATATCTCCTGTAAATAATATAAAAATATAAATATAAAATATCCTAAAATATATCTCCTGTAAATAATTACTTCAGTGTTAGATAGTTTAAAGAGTACTGCAGAATTTGCAGGATAAGATGATTGTTTTGGAAAGCAGCTGCTGTTCTGAAAACCGTGTCTATTCTATCAAATGTAATCTCTGCCCATGTACAAAAGGTAAATATGGAAGTAGCAATTACTATTTCTGTTTGCAGAAATGGGTAGGATTTTTTTTTATTATACCTCTTACATTTGGCAGTGTTCTCCCCTCCGGATCAAATGTGTGAATCTGTTAATAAACCAAAATAAATATGTGATATTAGCCATCATTCTTGAAGCTATGGCCAGTAGAAAGGGTGCTGCTCCTGTCTGGGATGCCTCTAAGACTTAGCAGAACCCCAGCAGTCAGCGAGTGGAAAGCAAGAGGCAAGGGCATCCATGTGAAGTGAAACAGGAACGGCTCACAGGAACTTGGGCTGCCTGGTGCAAATGAACGTGATGTGGCTAAAACTTGAAATAGACTGCACTTTGGGGGTATTACAGAAAAGGGGAAGTCTGGTTGTGAATAAGGTTTAGTGTCTTTACTTACAGCTGGGTGTTGAAGGGGCTGAGGTGGGTTCTTGCTTATTGGGGAAGTGGTACCTGAAGGCCTTAAGCAACGTTTATCTGCAAAAGAGGAAGAAAAATCAAGCCTGAGTAATTCAGTAATATGGTGTTTGAAGAAGGAGGGGTTTTAATGTTCAAAATGTGTTTTTCAGGTCAGGTCTTGCCTTTTTTTTTCTTCTCATTTTTTTTTCTTCCACCCCGCTGAACATAACCATTTTAGCAGCTGTATCGAGGACCTAAGCATGACCCTGGTAACAGCTTTATGGTTAACCTCCCCACTGTGGTTATAAATAAAAGCCTTCATAAGCTGGTAAACAGTTAAGGTAGACATTTGATCTTAACTGTGGTTAGATTACTGAATATGTTTCTCTTTTGAACCTTTGCTCTTGGCAATGCCGTCGTGTTCTGGTTTTGCGAGAGTTGTAGGGATTTTATTCTCTAAGTAGTATTTTAATTTTTATTTTAGCTTTTAATAAAAACTGCATCCCTGACAATCAAAAAGAAATGCTCATGTTGTGTGCTAACTTGTTTTCAGTCATTAACTTTACATCTCAATGGCACTGGTATTTATCTAGAAAAGATGGCAAAAATGTTAGCATTGAATTCTACCCTTTTGAAATATATTTTCAGTCATTTCCTTGCTCTTGTGTCTTGCCACGTTATAGGTACTGGGCATAATACACAGGCAAAAAGTAGAGTTTTGCTTAAGGTGTTCTACCTGAAATCACAAAATAGAAATGATGTCTTTTGGCTCTTTCAGGACAATCTTACATAAACAACAAAAGGTACTGACTGCTAAATGAAAGTTTTTACTACTAACCAAGATAAAATTGTATTTGGAATTCTATTCATATTTCCAAATAAAACGGATAAATTAGTCTTGGAACATAAGGTAGAATATATGGTTGGTCAGACTGATTGTGATCCTTTCACACACTGATAAATTTACTCACTTTAAAAGCCGTCTATTTATTTAGACATCAAACAAACTCCCACAAAAAATTAGTAGAAAATGTCTTTGCTGACTTTGATGTGAACTGGAGCAAACTGTCTGGTTTATGGTTTCCAGTCTTTCTCATCTAGGACTCCTGACCATTTTTTTAACTATTTAAAAACTCTAGAGTGTTTATATTGGGTTGGAGCAATGCTCCAGCTAGGATGACATTTCACTTCCATAAATGGGATATTAATTGGCTCTGTATGTTGAGGCATTAAATGTGAGTTAGAATAGCTTTAGTAAACCAGAAGTGATTAATGCAGGTACCTTACAAGGTTAAGAATGCTTGAGAAATACACTCAAAGTAATTGCTTATTACTGCTATTTAAAGCATCAGAGAACACCTTAGAAAGAATACTACATTACATCTGGAGGAAAGTTTAGTGTGTTCTTTAATATGTTTTCCATCTTAAAGGTTTCTAGGCTTAAATAGCAGAGAGATTTTCTGAAATGGCTGTGGGTTTGATCAGCCAGCTTTTTGCACATTCCATGTGGAATGACCATGAAGGTAATATTAAAATTAAAAAGCAGTGTGTAATTATTAATTTAGCATAATCTAATGAAAATCAGGGTAACTGTTGAATATGAAGAAGCAGACAAAGCTCTTCTCATGTTTCTACCTACCAGTGTTATTTTACAGTTGAACCATTTAATAAAAAAAAAATATCTGGACTGAAAACTCCGAGTCTGCGCTGTGCCTATATAACTCTAGGTTTTACTCAGTTACCACAGACAGAAAATGTTACCTGCGTATTCAGATTCTTGTAGAGGTTTGGCAGGAAGGATTCTCAAGGAATGAATGGCCTCCAGCATTGAAGAACTTACAGTCTCATACACATTTTCTTCCTCCTCGGATGGCTTGGAGGAAAACTGTAAGTCACTCTTGCCCTTCATTGTCAAGTGTTTGCTCTGGATAGAAGAAGACATATATAGATAATACAAATAAATTTAAGTTCAAGATTGATTTCAGTGTGGAAATATATGATTGCCATAAACAGACATTTTGGTGCATGGGAAATTTTCTGATGGAAACTGAAGGGTTGGAAAGTAGTTGAGGAAGTGGTTTGAGTACATAAATTTTTAATTTAGATTCATGAAATAGCCATTTGGGAGACAGTTTAAATGTCTCTCTGAATTTTGCCTCTCTGCTCTTGAAAATGTAATGGGAATGTTTAATTTATGATCATTGCAGACATTTGAAACCGTATCTTTTATTATAATATTATCCATGTAGTATTTGCATTGTACTGACTGTTTACATATGTTACTTGCAAGAATATATTAACTAGCTCATCACAAATGTCACGCTTCAAAATAAAAACATACGTTGTTTTGGAGAATTTGTACTAACAAATGTGCAGTCCAAGTGAACGTGATAGTGAGTACGTATTGAGCAGTGGAGTCCATGGAAGTATGGTGCTGAGACTGACTCAGGATGTGTCTATACACTTGTATAGGTTTGTTCAAGGTTGTGTTCTGGAGTGCTGCTCCACTCTTCATCCTCTCTGTTTACTCACTGGAACAACTGCTGGCTTCCTCCAGCACAGAGCCGACATCGCTGCTGAGGAAACTCAGCTGAGGGTACCCCATGCCTCTAAAAGTCATATTTTGTTACCAACAGTGTCGGTGCATCCATGCACTTAGATCTTCTTTGATGTTTCTTTTATTCTCACATTTACTTTATTCTCAATTTATTCCCTGACGTTTGTTTTATTCTCATTAGTAATGGGCAATCAATAGCTTCCTGGCGTATCTTCTTCTACTTGTTAACAGGCCTTTCAGTTCATGCTTTTTCTCTTGAGTGCTAAAATTTAAACCAATTTGGTTTACTCTCCAAGGACACTAAAAAAATTGATTACTATCCACTTTATTTCAAACCTTATTATGCTAATGCCTATAATTGTATGTTTTTATTCTTCTCAGTAAGCAAATATACTTCTTTAAATCTTTCCTGGATTGTCAACCAACTTAAAAGACTTTGAATCTCATATCCCCAGTGTTACTTTCCTGTGAGCTCGCTCCAGATTATACACATCTTTGTTAGAACATGAGGCAGACCTCCAAGAAATGTTCTTTACAGTATATGGCAGGTCAAGGTTTGTTTTTATGACAGTACATAAAAATGTCACCACACCCTAGACAGACCCCTGCAGGGTACCTGGGTTTTCAGGCTCTTCTCTGCACAACTCCTTCCAGTTCAATAGTAGACTACTGTCACCTAGGCTGAGAGTGGCTATTTTTTCAATCGGTTGTGCAAGCACTTTCATCTAGATGAAATGCATTTTCATCTAGACCAGGCATGTACTTGTGAGACAGTCTTCTGGGAAATATCAGAGGCCAAAGAAAAATCAATATATATCACATTTACTGTTTTCTTTCTCATTATTGTGGTCATATTTCTGCTGAAAAGGAAATTACTTTTGGTTTGGGGAGTTGATGAGATGTTCTTCATGTTCACATTAACAATTCTTTACATAATCAGACCTATTATTTCCAAAAGATGCTTTCAGATTGAATTTGTTTAATAATCTCTCCAGATACCAAATGAATCGCCAGGATTTGCTTTCTTTCATGGAAGGAATTGCAATTACCACTTTTCTTTTCCATAATTTTAGGAACTCAGGACTCTGGAGAATTCTCAAAGATAATAAATTAATACCTCAGAAATTTCCTAAATAATTCTTTAAGTGTCTTAGCATAAGTAAATAATTTCCTGACCATTCTTTCCCCATTCTGCTCTGTGTTGGTTTTGCCTTCTATTTGGTATTAATCACATATAGCATCTGATTGTTATTAATCATTCTGTGAAATCAGAAGCAGCCAAAGTATTGATTGCATCAAATTTTTTTAGTCATCCTTTATTTGTCCAGCTTGCTTAATAAAACATAGGCATGTGCCTAATTTTCATCTTTCTGTGCTTTAAAAGGTATTTACACTCTTTTCTTATACTCCTGAACTGAAACTCAAACCCAGATTTAAGATACAAATGGAAAGACATTGAAAGACACTGTTTGCCTTTCAGCTTTCATTTGTATTGCTTACATATTTAATCTTGAGATTTATGACTTACATCCTTGTTCAGCTTGATTCCTGCTATTTTTACCTGATCTAATGATAAAGGTGTATTTTAGGTTCAGCCCATAAATGGAGAATTGGCAAGCGAGTCACTTCTCCAGTCTAGATCCCACTAAAAAAGAGTAAAAGGTCTCATCTTTATTTCACAATTCTCATGCCTTATTTTGCACTAAAAAACAGTGATGATTGCATTTTTTTGTAAGTATTATATCCCAGATGATATTAACATACATGAGGAAGTGAAAGAAAAGTAGAAGTTTAGGAAGAGCATGTGGTACTTACAGAATGATGAGTGTTAGCAGGAATAGCTCTCTTTTCTGTATGAAATAGAGAAAAGCTGTCAGCAGGTCCCATTCTGTAGTAAATTATACAGTAGCTAGTAACTTATACAAAGCAATAAAAGTCTGCCAACTGCAGATTTTAGAGTATCTATTTACAGTATTTTAGAGATACTGAAAAAAGGACATGTAGTACGTTCACCCATGAGTTTGTGGACCTATACAATGCATGAGGAAGTAGCTGTGTGGAAATGGGATTCACAATCATAGGCATGTCTAAGCCCGCCCAAGAAAAAAACCCAAAAAAGGGTGTGCTTGAACTCCTCTCTCCCCCCAGAGTTTTGCTTCCTGGTGCAGAACTTTGAGAGCTATGGGACTGCTGGTCTGGAAATCCCTCTGTGAATAGAAATGTGTTTTGTTCTCTTTGTAGCAGAAGAAAATCCCAAATCTGAGAACACCCCAGCTATCAGGCTATAAATATTCTCAGTGGTGTTTGTCTGCCTGTGAAGCTGTCTCATGGTATAGCCAGGGCAGCATGAGCTACAGGGCCAAAGAACTGCACTTAACCTGATTTACACATTTAACTCAGTGACTCTTTAATGCAAAACAGCCAGGTATGACCTTGCCCAGTATGTGCTCTTGTTCTGGACTGTTTCAATCCTTTCTTAGGCTGCCTGTAACCTTGCAAATCTTGCATCTCTGGCTACATAATGGCCTGATTTCAAAAAGAGAGCATGAAAGTCCTTCTATCAAGACCAACCAATAACAAATAATTACAGCATGTTGTAATGCTTAGAAAAAAAGGAAATTGTGCACTGAAATACTTTCATGCTAAGGAAAGAGTTAAAACCAGAACTACTTCTTGTCCAGGGGTTGTGCCCCATAGCTGAAGGGTGTTAAGCACAACCAGCATCCCACAAC
Source organism: Rhabdornis inornatus (assembly GCA_013397075.1). NCBI lineage: Eukaryota > Metazoa > Chordata > Aves > Passeriformes > Rhabdornithidae > Rhabdornis > Rhabdornis inornatus. The sequence goes on along the minus strand of VWZS01002995.1, from coordinate 4,321,988 downwards.
CCTCCCTTACAGCTGTGTTTTGGAAGAAGCAAGTTTCTGCCTAAACACCTTCTTTGCATTTGTTGCTCTCGTTCTGTGAGCCTCGTATTGCATATTTTTGTATACCCCAGCAGATGGCATTGAATGTTCATTTATCCAATATATGTAGTACTTTAATCTCTGCTTGGAGGATCACTCATGGGTGACAGGGAAGGAGACTTATTCATGCAAGCTACTTGTCTGATTTTCTGTTTAGTTATACTGGTGCTAACCAGCAGTAAGCCCAGTTAAAGGTGATGCCAGGACAATAACAAAAAAGGCGGTGTCTTAATTTGCAGCCTTTGTACTTCTGTTCATAAAAAAGTGTGGTTGTTTTATCCTCAACAATAAAAAATGAATAACAGTGGTAAATGTCAATGCTATTGCCCATGCATTTCATGGCTAATGCTAAAAGGGACTGTTTGACACAAGCCTTTGGGGTGATGTATTGCTATCCAATATCAGTTTATAATTTGATGTCCAGGTCAGTTTATCATCTCTTCTGTTCTGCATGAATCACCAGAGTTCTTTCTTAGACCTCCTCTGGACTGGACTAGTGAAGGGAGCAGCACTGCTGTTGCTTTCCTGTGGGTCTGCCCTCTACATAAGGTAACTGCCCAAATATTTGCTCTGTGCTAGCTGAGGAGTGCAAACCAGTGAGAAACTACTCTTCCTGTTATTTAAGAATATAATTTTCATAATGAAGATGAATATTTAACTCTGTCAGCCTTGCTGTATGTATCAGGCCTTCAGAATGAGAAGTGCTGTACACTGTCCAGGTGTCCAGACTATTTCTGCTGTTATCTATCTATCTATCTATCTATCTCACTGGAACATCCAATTTATTATAGAACCATAGGCTAGTCTAGGTTGGCAAGGACCTTTAAAGGTCATCTAGCCCAACCCACCAGCAATGAGCAGAGACATCTTCAAATTTTCTGGCTTTTGCTGCACTGGCTGTTGAGCAAGGATGAAAGAGGACAGAATCTCTGTGCCAGGTAGCTGCAATCAGCTGAACCTTCTGGCATAATTTTTTTCACTACAAGCTAATGATTTAAAGCTGGCACAATTCTAGAGTCTCCTCAAGCTGTAGAGACTCATCATGTTTTATTTATTCTGACAATTTTTCGTTGCTTTGCTGCGTTGCCTATGAAATTAATAAATAGAGACTATAATAGTAATTGATAAATAGAGAATAATTGATAAATAGAGATTAGATAATAGAGACTTATAATAATAGTAATGTGTTATATTTCTGTGGCATACATGTGGGTGTGTTTCTGCTAGTTGACAGAGAATGCCTGATGTCAAAAGACAAAATGGAAAACAATTATCTTCTCTTTAATTTGCAATGGAATAAAACAGTGTGTGCACTTTGTGGCAACCTTGACTTTTCATGGTGACCTCAAAAAGTTTTGTTTAAAAGGGTGACAGGTTAGGAATTTGTACACGAAAATCCAACATCAAAAACATAGCCCTTGAAGTGGGAAAGCAGAAGGTAAATCTGTTCCTATTGGCTTCTCTGACTCTATGAATGAAAGATGTTTTTTTCAGTCACTGTGGTGTTTCAGCCAGTGGCAGAAAGCGATAAAGAATTGTGGGTTGTGATTTAATAAACCCTGTGATCCTGACAGGGATCCTAACCACTTCAGTAGAAAAAAACGCTCAAGCTGGAAATGCTGCAAGTAAGAACCGTGTAGACATTTTCAGAGTCACTTTTTCACTGTCTTGCCCAAAATTATGAAGCAAAACCTTGTCCTGCTCGTGTATACAGGCATCTTCCTTAAGCCTATATAGAGGGGCTAGATTAACAAGCTTCCTGAATAATATAGATTTAATTAGAGTACCAAGTAAAAGATTAGACAGGTTTCACTTCAGAGATGTGAAAAAAGCATGTGAATATATACCAGTTATGGTGGACATTTGGGCTAGGGCCAGCTATCCACAGACAACAAAAGATTTGCAGTTAGATATAAATTGCTGGGTTTTATTTTTCCCAGAACTGCTTTTTCCAGCCCTCAATCTAAATCTTCTATATTATATGGATACTGAATGCATTTAAGCAAACATCACATAACACTATAAACATATGGTACATCAAATAAATTTATCTGGGTAGTGTGCCACTTTTTAGTTAGATAATTTTATATGCTTTGCATTAAATAGCTCAGCTACAGTTGTGAATTGCAGTGTCATGTATGAGCAATTTAAGAAAGTGCAGTGCTTTACTTTTGAAATTAATGTTGTTTAAACACATGCTTGCTACTAACCATAATCTGTCATGGAAGCAGATTTAGAGATCCTATGTCATTGTTTTGTTGTTTAGGAACAGCAAAGAGGAAAAAGAGGCAAGACCTTCAAAGGTAGCAGCAGAGGGAAGAAGAAAGTTCCCTCTGTTACTTTCTAGAAGCCATCAGCCAAAGTAATGTTTTCAGTCTGCATCAAGAGAATAACTTACTCCTGGCTTTTTGCAGTGCATACCATCATGAAACCAAACATTTTTTGGGGCACAGTGGAAGTAGACATCTTTTTATGTCTGCATTAGTGAGTATCCCTTTAGTGGGTATCCATTACTTTTCATTTTTTCTACCAATTGTGATATTTAAATGTTTAGACCTGTCACAGACCTCTGCTGGCTCTGAGTAAGAAATAGGCTACATAGACATGTTATAGCACTTTCTTTTTCATCTGTGAAAGAATTTTACCTTTCGCATGTATATTCATTACTTCATGTATGTTTGGGCAAGATCTAAAACATAAAAAAAGGAAAAAATCCACTTAATTAAATATTAGAAATTGCCATTGTTCTATGAAACTTCTCAAAGAGTCCAGTTTAAATTAATGAGTAAATGTTGCAAAGCTAATAGGTACATTTGAGAAATTACTTGGCACATTTGGAAATTCAACAATCTTGTGTCAAACCTTACATTTTTGTTCACTTACAGCTCAAAGTTTGTTGCAGAGAGCTTTACCCATTTTGCAAACATTCATTTCAGACATAAATACTGTAACAGCCTTATTGATGCTTTAGCATATGCAGTGTATTGTTGGAGGGATGAGTTTCCTTAGGGAGATAGGGGCCAAACTTTCCACATGCAGCTGTGCCACTCCACATGGCTCCCTTCCCATTCTGCCAAATAAGTATAACACTTCCCCTAGTCCTGATGTGGTATTCTTCCATCCTACTATTACTCTGCCATGGAGCATATATGAGATATATTGGGTGTGGAAGAACCATATTAGCCTTTCTCTGGTGTTGGTTCTCTCACCATGACCCTCTTTACCCACTGGACAGTAGCTCTGTATCAGCCTGTCCAGCAACATTTGTAGATCACTGCGGTAGCAGTACTTAGTATCCAGAAGCAATGTCAAAAGTTATTTTGCAATGAAGATTTAGCCAAGGATCACATTAAGACTGCATTAATGCACACTCATTTTATCTATATCTAAGCATCCACCCTTGGAATTGCCTAAAGTTTGGGAAGTACCACCACAAACCTCTGAGTTCCAACTAGCCCAGTCTTACAATTACAAAATAATTTAGGTTAGCAGCAGCTTTTGAACACAGGGTGAAGCTGAGTGGTTTCCTGTTCAGTGAGCAAGCTGTAAACCACACAAGAGCGTACTGGAGTAGAGTGTGCGATAATAGCATGTACACATCACTATTAAAACTTTTATTTAGATTACTTATCAGTGATTTAAAAAGTATATTATTTACTTACTTATTTTTTGGCAAAGCTGTTTTCCTTCTGCTTGACTCTGCTGGGTGATACTCTATTGTTTTTCTGTTGGCTCTGACAGAATTGAACAGAGTTTACTGTTAGAGAGCAGAAATACGTGGAGAAGAAATGCAAGTGCAAGCAGAGCTCCAAAACTAATTTTCAAAACTTTTCAATGCACATATGTAAATGATTACTTTCTTTTTTACCTCAAACATTTTTCATTCTCTGAATATTTTCCTTTGTTTTCAGCTATTTGGAAAAAAGAACAACAGTATCCTGTCGAGGGAATGAAAAGCTGGAAACTCAATTCCTGCGTCCACTGTTTTGGTTACATTAGAATAGGGTACTTATTGAATTCAACTGAATAGGAATTAAAACCCAGGGGCACCTATCCAAGATCTCTGTTGCTGGTAAAATAGTTGCTGAACACCTGCGGTGTAGCTACCAAAACAAGAGAGCTCAGTTCTCTTGGTCTCTCTACTTCTGATTGCTCTTGAGCCTCTCTTAGAAACAGAACTCCTTATTTTACTCAGGTGAAATGATACTGATTTATAAATCCTTGAAACAAAAAAACTACTTTTACCTTTTGACTACTGGACATTTCAGTGTTTTCAGCAAAAAGAGTTAGGATTATCTCACAAATAATTCCTACAGATGAAAAGATGGTCATGTTCTTTTGGGCCCACCTACACTCATTTAAATTCATAGCTCCTATAATCAGTGTTGCCAAATCAGGTTTCAGTTTTTCTTTACAAACATGCCCCAAAGCCTATTTGAAACAAACAAATAAACAAACAAACAAACACACACCCACACACACACTTTAATCAATATTTAAATGCACACATTGCTAATGAATTGTTCTGTCATGTTAGACAGTTTATTATGGAGATACTAAAGGCCATAAATGCAAAGATGCAAATTTTAGAAGGATGACAAGATATGTTTATTGTTAGCTGTGGATTTAGGTTGAGTGGTTAAATCTGTGCTGCAGTGATGATATGTGTCTGGATCATGTGAAATATGAACAGGTAACTGATTTCTGTCATCTCAATGCTCTTTATTATTCATATATATTTTTTTGTCTTTTAAAAGAACAATTTAATTCCTTGCAAAACTTTTCCTCCAGCTCCCCCAAGGCAGTCTGTATTACAAATGCAAAAGGGTGTTGCATGAGTATTATACATACAGTGAACATAATTTTTGTGTGTTTGAATTTGCTTCATTCCTCCCTGCCCCTTCCTGTGGCAAACTTCCCAACATGCACCTGCAGAGTGACCTTCTGCAGGTTCTCCTTTGCCTGCAGCAGGGAACTGCTCCAGTCTCTTTGGTAGTTTTTGTCTCCGTGTGAGATGCAGCACCAAGGTTTTATTGATATCTCTATGAGTCCATCAGAACTACATACACATAACTAGTAGCATAAATGGCTCAGGATTTACCAGAAACATCATGGCTGAGACCATGAGGACATTTAGGACCTTTTGAATGTTCTATGTCAATAAAATCCTGAACTTGCTTAAAAAGAAGTATTTTTCACCATTTTTGCTTTAAAATAATGCTATGCTGTTTTTTTAAAATGCCCATGTCTAATCATAGGACCAAAGCATCTTTCCTTCACAGAATTTTCTTCATTCTCTGGTCAACACTACAGCAACATTGTTTCCTCCTGCAAAGATGTGGGATTTTTTTTTTTTTTTTTTAATGCAATTTAGGACACTTTCACCTTTTTTTTTAAACTTAAACAAAATGTAGAATTTCATTTAGCTGGGTATGTTCTGTAAGTTTTTCCATTTATGATACTCACACCAGACTGATGGCATACAAAATCCAAAGCTGTGTGTTTGTGATAGTACAGGCTAGTGGCACAGACAGAGCAGCAATACCCATCCCTCTCAAGAGTCAAGTTACATTATGTATGGCCAGAAGATATACTGGGGAGAAAAAATGAGGGTAGACTTCATTCTAGGTGATGATTGACTCACATTTAAATGCAGACCAATTGTAATGGAGCACCTATAGAAATTACATTTACATTAAGTCAACTAAATTAATCTTGATTGTTCTGTTGTGGTGTTATGATTAATTTATGATGAATTGGTTGTATGAAAGTGTCTGTTTCAAAGATCTCATAATTTCCAAGAGCCATGAAATTATTAGGTAAGTTTTAAGACGCTCCATTTGAAAGTTTATTTATTTCACAGCATTTAAGGGTACTGTTACCAGAGTAAATTTTACTTGGTAGGAATAAAAGTTGGCTAACTGCTGGTGATTAAAAGAGACAAAAGTCCATTTCCTCTTATTTTGATTGTCTCTCTTTTCTTCTGTTTCAACAGTGAAACAAGAAGAAAAGTAGTGATCATATTTACTAGCTCTCCTCTGACTGCAATACTTTGCATGTAACACTGAAATATTGCCTGATGTTTTGTTCAATCAGTTGCTATATTGCGAAGACCCTGCTGTATATGTAAAATCCTTCTTCATGACAGACTGTAAATCGTCTAATTTGGCCCAAAATATCCAGAAGCAATTCCATATTGCTTAAACATTATTTTGGTTATTTGGTTTTGTTGTTACTTATTTTTACAGTTATTTGAATATTTATTTGGTTTTGCAGAGCTCCTATCATAGAACAGTCCTCCTGTGACAGATTAGTCACAATTGTAAAATTAGTCCCTGTCCGAAGGACGCATAAACCAAGGGAAAATAGATGGATGCAACAGAAAAACAGGGATAAAATGACAAGCTGAAGGTAAAAGGAGTTTTTCTAGAAAGAAAGGAATAAAACATGGAGCATGCAACTCTCTGCTTACTGTAGACATCTAAAGGGGGTCAGCCCCCAGTTTGAAAAACAGGCACCTCTCAGGTCTGTGGAGAGAGAAAACCACATTTGTATTTCATATTTGCATTTCAATTACTACTGTTGGAAGAGGTCAGTATTATATTTTATGGGCTACTTGATACAACAAAAGGATCATACTATTTAGCACTCTGATGATATTAATCCATAGCTTAAAGATATTTTCTAAATAAATTGTTGCTGGGGTGACTATTAGGGGATGCTCTCATTCAGAAACCATCCTGTTTCCTGAAACAGCTACTAAAGGTGGTACATGCACCACATGTGTGTGTGATTGGACTTTGGGGCACTTGGCAATCACAAGGCCCTTCAGTTACATGTGCTTTGAAATACATTGTACTGTTAATTTTGTCTTCTTGTTGCATCTATGTCTGTGGATGCTTTTACTTAATAGCAGGGTTTGGGTTGGGAGGAGGTTTAGCCACCTCTACTGTGGCCCAGATTAAGGAAAACTGCAGTCAGGAGGGCAGAAGTAACTTTGAAATAGTTTAAATCTAACAACAGTTAACATAATCAAAAACTTCTAGGGAAGTGCATAGAAGACAGTTCACTTTTGAAAATGATAGCTGCAAGTAAGAGAGATTATGAACCTGGCTTGATTGGGCTAGGTCACTCTTGAAGATAAGCTTGGGTTTCAAAGTTGGCTGAACACAGGTGTGTCTTTCTGTTTTGGGTGCCTGGGTATATCCTGCCTGGCCTGAGATGCTGTTCAGAGGGCTAAAGGTCCTTTTATATAGGTCTTTTTCAGATCTTGGATTGAACTTCTTTGGCTGGTGCCTGTCAAGTTAGACACTCAAAGCAGGGTCTGAAATCCCAAGATTGCTGAACAGGGAGCTGCCTCGAGCTAGCAAAGAGCAGCTGCCTGGAACGAGTCTTGGTGGCTGCTGAGGCTGCAGAGGAGATGCAGCCAGTGCTTGCAGCTGGGAGCATTGGGCAGATGCTTTCCTCTGAGGAAAAGTGAGGGATAGCTATCCACCATCTTTTGTATGAAATAATCTAGTAGTCAGAGAAAGTATGTAGCTTTGTACTGTGACCATTACTGTGTCTTGCTTAGATATTTGTTCTCCACTGAAAAGAAAAGAAGTGCAGGAGCCCAGTGTGGGCTCCTGTGCCCCAGCTGGGCACCTGCACACCTTGGATCTTCCCTTACAGTTTGCTTATGTGCTGACAAAGGAGGGGAAGTTTTCTGCATGGTGCCTGGGCAGGTAATGAAGGCTTCTCATCAGAATACCCTGCAGTCCTCATCCTATGTGTGCTATCCACAAAGAGGTCTTGGATCTCCGAAAAGGTGAGCCCAAATATTCCTGAACGCTGTAACTACATGCAGAAGGAAACTGTGAGAGTTTTGGAGAGACAGAATTACCTCCCTAGGTATGTCAGATGTGGCTCTGGCTGGGATGGAGTTAATTGTGTTTAGACCAGTCTTTTGGGTGCTCTACTGTGGATCAGTGACCAGAGCAGTGTTGACAGCAGACTGTGTTTTGTCTCTTGTTAGCAATGCTTGCACAGCACCAAGGCTGTCTCTTTTTCCTGTTCTGCTCTCCCAGTAAGTAGGCTGGGGGTGGGCAGAGGCTGGAAGTGGACAAAGCTTAACCCCAGCTAACCCCAGGGATATCCCACACTGCACAGCATGTGCTCAGCAAAAAAAAAACAAAAAACCCTCATGTGAGGGGGTTTTTGGAAAACAGCCACTGCTCAGTGATTGCCTTCACACCACTTGTTTTGTTTCAGGCTTTTTTTTTTCTTTTTCCTTTCTTTCCTTCACTTACAAAACTGTGTCTGTCTCAACCCACAAGTTTCCTTACTTGCTTTCCATCTTTCCCCAGCCAGGGGTAGCCTGCTGCAGGCACAGCAGCAGGTAGGGATTGCAGGAAAGGAGGGAAGAGCCATTTGACCTTTCAGCTGGTCACAGGGGCTTCAGGATTACAGTTTCGACACTGGCATATGAATATCATCCAGGTCCAAGGCAAAGGCCTGACTACTTTTATATAATCCCAACTACTGCCCAAAAATGGAGCATTTTTGTAATTTTAATTTTTAAAAGTTAGTTTTATGAATCAGTGATAAGATCATCCATAGCAACATTGTACTCACTATTGTGACTTAAAATAAATACTCCATAAAACAAATGCTCTTCTGATTACCACATTTAAACTACTACAGTCCTCCAAGTATGCCATGTCAGAGGACACTTGTTCTGTTCTTTTTACCTAAAGTAAGTGCTTGGAACATAATAATAAATATTAAAGGCTCTATTATCTTAGCAAAATTGCGTAACTGACCACTTGCAAAACTACTTAGAGTTTATGATTGGCACAATTGATTCAGATTCTCTTCTTCCTAAAAGAGTGCTCTAGGTTTCCCTGGCAACCTGTAAAATGCTATGTGTAAATACAGAAGCCAATAAGCATGCTATCAGTTCAGATAACCCCACAAAAACACAAGCATTTTGAACAGCAATTAATTATTGTGCTGGTTAAATTCAGATTTTAGAAATGTCAAATAGAAACAAGACCCTGTAGTACCAAACTGCAAAGTAGCTTGTAGTAACAAGCTGCAAAGTGGAAACTCATTGCAAGAATCATATAATCATAGAATGGCTTGGATTGGAAGGGATCTTAAAGATGATCTAGTTCCAACCAACCTGCTGTGGGCAAGGACAGCTTTCCCCCAGGCCAGGACGCCCAGGACCCCATCCAGCCTGACCTTGAACACTTCCGGGGATTGGGCATCCACAAATACTTAATTTATTTCCATGCCTCACTACACTCACACTAAAAAATTTCTTCCAAATATCTAATCCAAACCTGCTCTCTTCAGTTTGAAGCCATTTCTCCTCATCCTGTTCGTACATGCCCTTGTAAAAAGTCTCTCTCCATCTTCCTTGTAGGCTTCCATCAGGTACTGGATGGCTGCAATTAGGCCACCCCAAAGCCTTCTCTTCTCCAGGCTGAACAATCCCAATCCTATCCTTATGGGAGAGGTTCTCCATCCCTCTGAATTGTGGTGGCCTCCTCTGGGCTCACTGCAGCAGGTCATTGCCCTTCCTGTGCTGGGGACTCCAGAAGTGGGTGCAGTGCTCCAATTCAACACACAGAATTGTAGAAGACATTGAAAGTAGCTTTATCAGGGAATCAAGTCCCTGGTGAATGTTTTATGAATGCCACTTCTCTAGTACTGATTAGTACAAGTATTCAGGCTGACAACTAGGGTACACAGAATACACTTTTATTTGTATTACAGTATCATATCATGTGGAAATGTTGAAATGAATCCTAGCCAGGTGACTTTGCACTGGATAAGAGAAAAAGAGAACAAAGGGTAAGCCACTGTGGCTGAAGTAAAGGTTGACACTCTACTAGGGCATGTTTCAAGCCAAAAGCTTTCAGTCTTTCAGGACGGGAAAATATTTCACTCAGTCTCAATTGCAAATTCTGGTAGAGGCTTCTCCTTTTAAGCCACTGCTGTTCCACAAGTGATATTTAGTCTTTGTTGTTGTGCATAACACCACGCCTTGCAAAGAAATGCCAGGAAAAGATTCAGTGTTTGGCATGTTTCTTCCCACAACTTTTGTACTGAATCAGATAAAACACATTCACACAGCAACAGAGTAGTATGGGTCATTTCCAGCCAAATGCTGCAATATAATCTGAACCACATGGCAAAGATTTCTTGGGGAGGTGTGTAATGAAAACTTTGCCTCTGAATAAAGTGGTATGAACAGTGAGCCTGCCCCCTCCTTGCATTACCCCTCCTGTATGTTTCCCTAATGGTATGCATTGCACAAGGCATTTTCATAGGTTAATTTATCATATGTACTTTTTTAAGCATAGCACCTCTCACCTCAAGTCCGTGCATTTGAGACCACCAACCTGCTTTTACAGAATCCACAGCATATTGGAAGGGACTCACAAGAATGATACAGTTAAACTCCTGGACCACATCACAACCCAAATTTAGTCAGGTTCCTACAGTCTGAACTACTGATAAGTTGTCAGGCAGTGACTGGCTGGCTGAGGTGATGTTGTCAGGCAAGACACGGGCTGTGGGTACCTGAAAGGTAACCACAGATATTTGGCACTTGGAAGAATGCTGCTGGGAGGCCTGGGTACCTGTAATTACTGTTCATATTAATGTGCTTGCTTATGCCAAGAACTTTCTTATCTTAAATAACAGCTCTGCCGTGGCACAGTATAGAGCAGAGAGATTAGGCAAGCAGTGGATTGAAATAGAAATGCTTATTAAGAAATGCTTGTTAAGAATGAATAGAGATTGTCTCAGTAAGTTTTGCTAAACTCACCAAAAATCATGTATTCTATGAGAAGATGAGTAAGACTACAAAAGAACCAAATCTATCATGTGTTTTCACATTTTCCTGTCCAAGCAGGTAAATACTAAACTGAGTGGACATGACTGAGGGAATTCTTTATGCAGGTAAAGTGGTTTATAGTAACAAAATAACTGTAAAAAAAGAGATGCTTTTGAAGCACTGGTGGTTTGTGGTCATAGAAATGGAAGTCACTGAATTATAATGCTTTATCTGAATTTGTTCCTGGGATGATATTAACACTTTCTAGAGGTTTAGGGTTGTATCACTAAGACTACACTAATTTTTGCATTCCTTGGCTTCTGTGCAAACCCTTAACACATTTCACATCTAAATCATAGAGGATTTATTCTGGAAAGAAGAGCAAAGGTGTGAATGGGCAACACATGTGCTTTAATTTTCATGAAGATCCTTGTAGCAAAAGCAGTCTCAGAAGACACACAGAATTTGAAAACATGCCATCTAAAGATAATTCTACTTACAGTGTGTGTCTTTCTGAATGTTCATATATATATTTTAAATTCTTTTCTTTTTTGTCCCTCTCATAAGCAGTACAGTTTACAGACTTTTTCTGTGTTGGTACCTACCAAGTTATTTTTACTCTTTAAGTTTGTACAGCAGAATATATTGCTTATCTCTGTCCCTGCATCTTGTAATGAAGGGTACAAATCCCTATTCACCTGGGGAAGTCAGATGGAAAAATATTTAACTTCTTAATGTCTCACTAGTCCTTAAAATCTTGGAGGTACCACCTGCCAGACATTTTGGGGTCTGTTTCATGTGAAAAAGGAAGCTAAAGCCTTCTAGTTTTCCACTATTTCCACTCACCTAGGGAATGCCTAGGAATCTCAGCCTCAGTATTCAGAGGAGCTGGAGGTTTATTATCTCCCTGTTCCATGGATGAGCAACATCCTGGGAGCAAACAAGAAGCCAGGCAGATGTTATTGTATCTCAGAGGATGCAGTGCCAGAGAACCTCAGGGGTGCTGTGAGCTCAGCACTGCCCAGGGTGCTGTCATTACATGTATAGCATTTTCTAGCACATACCAGGGGCCAGAGTCTGGCAATCTGCCCCACAGCCCCAGGCAAACCTACTCTTCCATCAGACATTTGACTTAGAGTTAAGTGCCTGGATCAAAACTCCCTCCTTATTCCCATTATGTCGATGGTTTGCTACTTCTCTGCAACAGCAAATCATAAAACAGCCTGAGCCTGCCTAACTGCATATGACAGGCAATAACAAGGTAGAACTTGAAGAAAATGCCATTTCTGTTCTTCCTTGCTACCTGCTGTCAGGAAGGAGCTAGCAGGTAAGCAGCTTTTAATTTAATTTCATTCTATCTGAGTCAAGGTGGACTAATCTGCATATAAATGTAATAACGTAAGTCCTTGATCCCTCCCTCACAGACACAGAATATAGCCTAAAATATGCCTCTTAGTATCCAGGGAGAATAAAATTACCCTGCCCAAGGCTGGAGAGAAATATGTATCTAGTGAAAAGAGCAGGCACTGAAGCACTCCACAGCTACTGTCCTCTAAACCTATATCCACATTCTTGGTACCTGTGAATCCAACAGTGTCCTACTGTATTTACAGGTTGCCAATGAAATCCAGTTCATAGGAGGATGAAAATGATTGCTCCAAGTCTTATCACAGGAATGGTTTCCATGCTGTATTAGAGGTAAGTATAGTGGTAATTCTTAAAAGTAAAAATAAAGGCAAGAAAGTACCTCCGTAGCCATTTCTTTAGTTTATAAGCATATTGATGGAGTTTTTGAATCATCAGCAAAGCCCAAACAAAAATAATTAATTTTATTATTTTTCATTTTTTAAATTACCTCACTGTAATTTTTTTTTAGGAAAACAGCTGCTGGCATTTCCTAAACACAAAGTTCTTCAGGGAGAACAACAAATCATAAACCAGTGGTTTCTGCAGGGAATTTCTGACTGGAAAACTGTATTTATTAATTATACATAAATTTCATAATATTTTGATATCTTGATTTAGCAATCTGTAGAACTCACACTGAAAAAATCAAATGTAAGAAATGCTTAATTTGGGAGAAAGTGAAGAGCCTTTGTTGAATAGATTATATTTTCTTATTTAAACATTCATATCACTCAGATTGGGGTCTTAAATTTTAAATTACATGGTTGAATTAACCTGCTGTTGACTCAGTGTCAGCACTCATGTTTGAGAAGAGTAGCTTTTCTCTGGCTGTAGCTAAGTGCCTCTGAAAAATAAAAAAAACCACCAGAAGTCCCCCATTTCAGAAGAATTCTCTCTTCCTCCCTCTCAAATATCCATCTTGGTGTAAAAGTTAATGTTCTTGACCCATCCTGCATTGCAATTGGTGTCTGTTCCTGACTTATCCCAGACTAACCCTCTTCTCACTTTTGACCACATTAGTGACCCACTCTGGAGGGATAAATTCCACAGAAGTCGTGGCTGGGTGCCTGCTCATGCTGCTGGCTGCCCCACCTCGTGGCTTGCTGGGATTTCAGTTCAGCTGCCTGACAGCAGCAGAGGCGTGCAGGGTGTCTGCACGGAAAGCCCACTAAAGGGGGGCACTGCAGGGGAATAGGCCTTGCTGTTTGGGAAGCCTTTGTGAATAAATGCCTGACTCTGGTAGCTGGCAAAGATGAAAACCTCACACGTTTCACAAGCAGCACAATGTTACTTTTAGAAAAGATTTCTTCAGTAATCTTTCAGCTACAGCCTGATGTTTAATCTTTGTATCAGTTCTCTTCTTGAAGGCCATTCAACAGAAACACAGTCCAGGAACCACAAACAAACTATTTCGTAAATAACTGGATTTTCATAAAAGATCAGCACAAATTTGTTAAAAACAAATAGTTTGTCTGTGATGCCTGGGGATTTGAAGATGATATAACTTGAACAGTCCTCAATTTGTCCATCCTTTGTGTATGAAGTAGTCTTGAAATGAGACTGGGAGTGGGACTTGACTCCACATTGGGCTAGTTAATATCTTCCAGTTAACTGTAATGATTTATTTTTTATTTTTTGTATTTATTTCTTGCATCTTTAGTTGCTGTGAGATACTGCTTAGAGGAGGAGAGGACAAAAATGCTGCTTTTGTATCTGGGGAGAGTACAGTGATTAGGCTACTTGGTAAAAACCAATAAAGCTAACTTTATGTCATAACTTTCTCAAAAAATCTGCTTCATTTCTACTACTTTGACAGTTCACAGCAGAAAATTAATATTACATCATTCCGTCATCAATTTCATCCATAATCTAATAAATGCCAAATAATTTTATGGGAAAATTCCCACGAACGTTGAAAAGGTTTGATCAGATTCCTATAATTGTTTTCTTTGCAATAGAAGACTGCCCAAAAGCAGGACTATAAACAAACTGTTTTTCCAACTTTCCTATTTCAATAGTAGTACCATTACTGCATGCCCTTATTCTAGCATGCTGGAGAATACTTTAGTATGGATGTGTTAATGTGTAGATTCCAAACAAATTAAGGAATTCAGCAAAATGAACTAAAGATCAACAATGAAAACAGAAGACACTTAAAATAAAGCTATCCCTAATGTCCACTGTTCAGATTATGTGCCTAGCAAAACCCAGCTCTGACCTCCAGTCCCAAATTAAACAATGCAAGGTTAAATATCAAGAAAGTGTGTGGAAAATACCTGCAAATATAATAAAATTATGCTGGGAAAGTCAATCAAATGAGAACTGATATGCTCCACTACAGGAAAAAAGATAATTCACCAGTTTCTTTGGTGAAAGCTGAAAATAGTTATGCTGGGTTTTTAAGTTCAAGCTTAATCCATTTACAAGAAATTAAAATTTCATTCAATAGGCTTCCAAAATTACCATTGTTGGTATTCTTTCTGCCATTACAGTATGGGACAGAACCTAGAGAAAGATATCCAGGAGAGTCAAAAGGAAGCCTCCATTTATCCTTTTCTGCCTTGGCTATTGCTATCAGACTCAGAGGTTCTTCACTGTCGATCTAATGCCCTCATACTTTCAGCTACCCCACTGGCACAGTGTAAATCCAGACTCTGCTGCTTGTCCCTGAGGGTGCTCAAAATGATACCAGCTGATTTACTCTCAAGGCGAAGATCAGTGGTCCTGTACCCAGCTGTGATCCTATGCCCAAAGGGAAAAAAAGACCTCAGAAAAGTCTTGTGAAATACTGGATAATTTTCCATCAAGTTCAACAGATGTGCTATAGCTAATACTTTGGTCTCAGTTTCAAACACAGTATTAGTAATATCTAACACTCAATAATGTCAATTACCACCAAAACCTCTTTGGAAGGGGGATCCACATCCAGTATTTGCCCATGCTAAATTGACCATTGGCACATACACAAAATCCCATCTATTTTTCTGAAGGAAGAAGATTAAGTAAACCCTTCATCCTTGCTTTAGGTCAATCTGTAACTTATTCCTGTTCATGCCCAGAAGTAAAAAACTCAAGAAATCTATCTTCTTTTTTTTTTTCTTTTTTGCCATTGCTGTGCTTTAACCCATCAGGCAGATAAATTCACTCACAGCTCTTATCCTAGCCTATACTGATCTAGAAATAAACTGTGCCTTTTACTATATTTATTTATTCCCTGAGTGGAACTTAGCCTTAACCATACTTGAATGAAACCTTTCATAGACCGAACCACCATGCTGCTGTTGTCAGCCCACATCCAAATTCTGTGGGGTTTATCTGACACAATTTAAAGCTATCTCGTAGATCCATGTCTTTAATCCCAACCCAAAATCTGAACCTAAAAGGTAGTTCAGAGGCTCTTGTCACCACTCATCATTTGTTGCCAGGACCCTGAGAGCATGAATAGTCCTTAAAGGCTTTGACCAGCCAACCCTGGGGCCATTGGCCCAGCCCATCGCCCTGGCCCAGGATCCCCATTTCAGTCCAACAGGGCTGTCAGGCCCTACACAATGAATTCACAGAAATACTAGAAATTCTAGGCTCCAGCTCAGCCATGCCAATATCTGTCCATGGACCCTGTTGATTGATACCTCAACCCACAAGGGACTTCCCAGCATGATTTTGATCCTGCCCAGCAATCACAGTGCTGTGTCCTACCCTTACTACCCCCATCAGATAAAGCCAGAACCCTGACCAGTGAACTGACTTCCCACGTTATCTTTGCCCCTGCCTCATTGCCATGAGTTTGTCTGATCTGGACCCTGGGCTGATTCTGGCTACCAGTGCCTGGCAAAGCCCTTGCTCTCATAGTTCTATCAATTCCCTTGACTCCTGGCTCTGCATCCCTTGGGACAGTTTTTATCCAAGCTCTACCAGTCCAATAAAATCTATCATTATATTTAATTCACTTCATGCTCATTTAACTCCCTCACCTCTGCCCCAGACACTACTGTGTCTCAACAAACCATATCCATTTGTAAAGTCACCTTTGGCAATGTGCATTTATTGTTCCTATGGGTCTCACTGTCATTCATCAACACAACCATCTTCTCATTGCTTACCCTCTGAGAAATTTACACTAACTCTGATTCTAGTATTAATTAATTAATTAATACTGATTCTCGTATTAATTATAATACAGCCTCAAACCAACAGAGGTTCTTTGTCCATAGCAGCAGCATTCACTTAACCTCAAATGCCTTTCAGAGACCTGTAATAAACAAACTCTGGTTACTTTAGGCTTAAACTCCAGTCTTAGATCTGATTGTGTCCCAAATTTAAACAGTGATCCATAACCCCATCTCCACACCCCACCCATCAACTGGATTCACCTTTTTACTGACTGTTTTCAACTCAGCCTCCAGTTCTTTAGACACGGTTACAGTGGCCTGGCTGAGACTCAGGGATACTTGACTGTGCTTGAGACATTTGGCCAGACTACTGATGAAGGGAAGGGGTAAAGTTCACCTTGCCCATCTTACTGGATTCCTTTGGGTTTTTAGCTCCTTGTGACCCATTTAATGTTTTTAATAATTTAATAATCTGAAAATTATTTGATTTCTAAAACTAGAATTAGAATGATATTGCATATAATAAGGAAAGAAGCCAAAAAAAAAAATCAAGAAATTCCATTTCTCTGCCAAAAGCTTGAGGATTGGTGCCTGCTAAAGCTCTGCTCTCCCAGCCAGCCATGGTTCCTGTCTTGCTTTCCCAGAGGCCAGAGATGGAATACACACCTTAAAAACTTTTAAGTGCTTGTGTGAATTAAAAGGTCAAATTCTAGGCACATAGATTTTGAAATATAAATGTTTAGCATGTAGAGGAAAGCATATGGGAAGGAAATCATGAATGTGTCCAGATCAAAACCATAGGAGCATCAGATACTCCACCAGTTGCTGGAATGTTGACCTTAATTAGGCTATGACAACTCACACAAGCTAAGCTCTGCACCACAGGGCAGGGAGAGTCATAATGGCTTTGAACTGTATGTTTTCCACTTCTCCCTAATGCAGACTACAGTTCTGTCAGATGCACATAAATTGCTCAGAACGAAGAATTAGAATGAAAAAGAATATCGCATTGTGGAGGAAAAAAACGAATAATAACAATTACAAGCATGTATTTGCTCTGATAGAGTAAAATAAAAACTAATATTTAGTACCAAACTATTATAATTTTTGCCTACTCTCCCAGTCATGGACCATCTAGAAAAGCATTTTCCAACATCTCATAGAGAGGCATTACTTTAAAACTTTCACCATAAACTGGAAAATCCAACACATTTTAATAATAACAGATGGTTATGAAGTGAATATGGAGCTGTATTCCACTCCTGGGGCTTCATGGCTATTCAGAAGCCACTTGAATTATATGCCACTTGAATTATATGGTTAATAACATCACCAGAGCCACTCCAGTTAATTACAGCATTATAGTTACTCCATGGTTCTCTATTATACTTTAAGTTGCAGTAAGAAAAGGGCACCCATTTAATCCCTCCAAAGACATTGTACTGCCCTTGTTAAAAAGACTGAAAAAGCTTCATAGCTGCAGACAAAATGCAAACCCCAGTATGGAACAAGAGATGCTCTTTAATGTCTCTTGCACTGAATTGACAGTAATTCCAGCCTGGCCAGAGAGCAAACATTGTATTACTTCTCATTGTGGGCTAATAAAATGGAGTGTTGCCTCTTGCCTACAGAAGGGATGGAGGAAATGGGAGTATGAGAAATGGGGTAATGAGTATGCAGAAAGGATTCTCAGGAAGCTTTGAGCTGTCTCCAGTTTAATTTAGCTTTTGCTCCTGATTTCGTCTCATTCTCTACATTTTTGTCCCTTTTCCTTTCATTTTGAAGGCAAGTAAACATGTAAACAAAGCCAAATACACTAGAATGCTTTGTTTATGAAATAATTGAGACAAAGCGAAATAAAGCTATTTTACCAACAAAACCTTAAGGATGTTTTTAAGAGACCTTTTTGTCAGCAAGGCTGTAAATTATTGACTTAGATTTTTCATTAAAAATAAAAGGGCAAACTCTTCAAAGTAGGCTTCAATTCAGGTGACATAAACCCCATGACTAAAAATGGAATTGATAGCCTCCAAAAAGCCTGTTCTTAAGATATTTTTCCAGTCCTATTGGCTCAGTACAGCCTGTAGACAATGGACCAGCAGGAGTTTTCCGATTGTGTCCCTTGCCCACCTCTAGATCCTTTCTTTAGGTCCCAAACTCAGGAGATGGAGCATGGCAGAACCACACTTTCTGTGGGTCAGGGATAAGAGGAGGATGGCTGGTCTGTGGATTAATCTAGGAAATGCAATTTAAACATGTATCAGTGGGATTTCTTTAAAGCAATGTTATGAAGTCTGTGCTCTACCCCAGCGTGAGCCAGGCTTCCCCTGGATACAGTCTCTGTGATGAGGAGCCTGTTCTCACCTGCTTTGCCACACTTACAGGATGGCAAAAGCTGCAGTCTCACTCTTGCCTCTCCCTTCACATGCCAAGCTGTGTGCTTGATGTGTTTTAGTTACTGCAGAACAAAGTCTGGGAGATAATGCCATCTTTCCATATAGTATCACTGGCCTTTTTGCAGCTTGAACACTGTACTTGGCTAGGATATGGAGTCATTCCTCAGTGTACAGCATAAATATTTCAGAGGCCTTGACATATCATAGGAAAGTTCTACCTAGATATGCTAATAAAGGCAAGTCTTTCAGCACCTTACCAAACTACAGGAGGTATATGTCTGATCCTTTGAAAAGCATAACCTCTGAAAAATTTAAATAATTCACAAATTCTAAAATTACTCCTTCATCTAAATAATATTTTAGAATGTAGCTGTATTTAAAATAGCAAATTAGTGTTATAGATGACTTCCAATTTGTTAAAATGTATACATTGATAAAACTGATGATGAAAAATTTTGGATCATAAAATCTAGCATGTGTTGAAGCTGGCATCTTAATTCTAGCTCTAGTACCAGCTGTGGAATCTATGCCTTTGAAGCACTCACAGCTGGGGTTGAAGCTCCTTTCTGCAGACAAAGAAATACAATGTCTTAAAACACTGGCTTTAAATTTGCTGTAGCTTAGTTGGAACTTGACTTGAAGAGTTGTTTCTCAGTGCAGAGAGACATCTGTGTATCTACTTTAGAGGCAGGTGATGCCACATCTTCAGTCTCAGATGTAGTTGAAACCCACTCCCACAGCAAAAGTAAGCCACCAGCTTAAAAACACAGGTTGAAATTTAGTTTATAGCTATGTTACACTTCGGCACAAAGACCCTGGCTTAAATTTGAGCTTCTTTCCCATGCAAAATGTAATTTAATCAATTGCAATATTTCTAATATACCTATAGCCCTCCTATTTGAATTTGCATGCCTGCAGCTCAGCAGGATATTTTCCAGAACAAGCAGAAAATAAGATCTCTGGGTTCAAGCTCCTTGGTTCAGCACAGCAAGGCATTCTCTGCAGAGCTGCCCCTACCTGCGAGCACTTCAAAGGAGCAGTCACAGCAGGGGCTGTGGCTGACACCAGAAGTGGTGGTTTGATCTAACATGGGAGATTTCACCAGTCTTCTGCCTCGAGGGCAACTTGTTCATTTAAAAAAATATATTTTAAAGTGGTGTATTGCATGGCTGTTATTAGACCTTGAAGAGAGTAATCTCAGCTGTGTGTTCCTTGCCTCTGGTCAGCTTTGTGAGAAAATGAAGTGAAAAAACAGAAAGGAGGATGAGTGCACTGCTCCAGAAACTCTGTGTTAACCCCATTTCTGTACTGCACTGCAAGAGTGAGAGTATGTGGGTGAACCACAAAGGTTGTTTGTGCTCTTTAATGTTATTTTGTGATGTACAAAGAGAGCTCCATTTGAGATATGATTTTCATTCGTGGTCTTAGTTAAAAATATCAGGAATAATGGGTTATGTCTTTGCTTTTTGTACCAGAGGACTGACTATAGAAAGGTTTTGAGAGATTTTGGGAATATATTTTTATTTTTCTTATGATAGGAGAGCAAACGTGCATCACTTATTTAGTATTATTTTACTGACTATAATATAATATATGCTAACTGATACTGGGCAGGGTGTGTTTTGCTGCCAGCTGAAGAAACTGCAGCAGTTCATGCAGTGATTAATACATTTCTGTATTTACAGAACGTGTGTCATGGTGTAAATTAACACATGACCATTATTTAATTAAGCATTCAAAATTATAGATCCACACTGGATGAATCCTGCCACTGATCAGTCATGGAATCATAGAATATCCTATGTTGGAAGGGACCCAGAAGGATCACAGTTTAAAAAACAAGGGTAAGCTTGGATAGAGAGCTGTCTAGCTACGTATTTGACATCTATAAAAGCTATAACAAAGTATATATAAACCTGTCAGTACCTCAGAAATGGTTCTTAATTTTCTAATTTTTGTTTGCCCCTTCTTGTTTGTAAGTCCAGTGCCTCATTAAAGTCTAACTTCTTTAAACATGAAATGTGCTTTTTGTGATAGCTCATAAAATGAGTATTAATGAAGCCTTCTCATTTAACTAAACCTGAGCACTCCCTTTCCCCATCTGAAGAAAAAACCTGCAAGTACAGCAGGTATCTATTGTTTTTCTGATAGAATTACCTGATATTTGGTATTATACACAAACTTTTTTTTTCTGTAAGGAGCTGACCAGCTGATCAGCTGGTAACGCTGTTACCTGATAGAACACAAATTTGTGCTAGGTTTTATATCAGTGCTCCTACACACACATACACACACAAATTCAACTTTATGCATGAAACCTGCCTCCATATCTTTAATTTAGTTGACAGAGGGACTTCAGTCAAGGTGAATCTGCTAGAGCTAGTTTTGAACTAAGAGGCTTTCCTGCTCATGGAGGTAAATCCTCCAGGACTGCTTTCATCAAGCAGTGAGCTGCTGTTGGTATGTTACTCTCCATAGTGAGCTGTCTAGTTGAAGCTGAGTTAGCTGTTTCTTTACAAGTTATGGTATCTGCAGGATGTTTCTGCAGTGACATTTTCTTGGTGTCAGGGGTGCCTGGAAATAATCATAAGAGAAAATGAAGTAGAGGCTGAGCTTTTCTACAGAAAAAAATGCTTTTTCACAGATCCTTAAAATTCCCACTGGGTTGGTAGGCAGGCGCTGCAGGTCCCCTGCTCCCTGTGGAAATGTTGTGAGGTGATTCTGACTGATGGATCCAAGTCTGGATGAAAGAGTGCCATACCTTAAAAGAATCTCACCAACCCCACCCTCTCCCCAAACTGTGACCTCTTGCTGCTGCCAAAAATAACACCTTCTGAAGTATGGCTTCTGTTGTAGCCTCTGTGACATGCAAAACCTGAGGGTTTTGCAAACCTTTAAGCAGGAAATTACATGGCCTCCTTTAGATTCCCTGTGAATTTGAGTTCTTCCCTGAAGCCAGCAGTTGAAAAAAGTGAAATGTGATTGTGCCCCTGGAAGAAAACTACAAATTAGCAAAATTCAATACTTGAAGCAAAATTACTGTTGCCCGAAGTGTACAGTCCCTACACCAATCAAAGGGTGCATTGCTCTATCAAGTTCCACTCTGGGAATGCAGGGACATTAATGTAAATGCAGGATATGATAACATCCCTTTTAACATGATGTCAGAAGGGTGGGAAAAGAATAGGAAAAAAGAGCTACAGTAGAATAGAATAGAATAGAATAGAATAGAATAGAATAGAATAGAATGTGCATATACATGTATGATTCACCCTCATAGACAAGCTGAATGTGAGTTAGACATGTGGTCAGTAAAGAGTACTGAAAACTGTCTGAATATCCAGGCCTGAAGGATTGTGATCAGTTGCACAAATTCCAGCTGGAGGCCAGTCACTAGTGGTATACCACAGCAGTGGATACTGGGGTATCAACACCATTTAATATCTTCATTACTGACCCATGTGACAGAGTGGAGCCTCAGCAGGCTTTCAGGAGATGGAAAACTGGGAGGAGTTGTTGATACAGCAGTCAGTTGTACTGTCATTCACAGGGACCTCAACAGGATGGAGAGATGGGCAGAGAGGAAACTCAAAAAGCTCAAGAAGGAGAAAACTCCTGCATATGAGAAGAAACAACTCCATTCACCAATTCATGCTGAGGCAGGGAAGCAGCTTGGCAGAGAAGGACCCAGTGGTTCTGGTGGGCACCAAGCTAAGCATGAGGCAGCAAAGAAGGCAAGATCATCCTCAGTGTTGCCAGCAAGGCTGAGGATGGTGACTCTGCACCAGTGAAACCCCAACTCGAGTATGGAATTTGGGGCTAACCAGTAAAAGAAAAAGATGGACTTGCTGGGGTGAGTCCAGTAAAGGACCGAGAAGATGATCAAAGGACCAGAGTCTCTTTAATGCAAAGAGAGCTGGTACTGCTCCCTCTGGAAAAGACAAGGCTTCCTACCTGACAGGAAGGAGTAAAGAGGAAGCCAAGCTTTTCTCTGTAGTGTGCAGTGAACAGAACAAGAGGCAATGGACACAGACTAAAATACAGGAAATTCTGTTTAAATGCAAGAAAAAATTTCCTTGCTCTGGGGGTGGTCAAACACTGGCACAGTTTTCTCATAGTCTCTATCCATGAGGATATTCAGAACTCAACTGGCCACAGCCCTGGACAACCTGTTCTAGCTGATGCTGCGTGAGCAGGGAGGCTGGATGAGGTAACCTTCAGAGGTGCTTTCCAACCCCAACTGTTCTATGATTTGTTCACTTACATATTACATCAAATTAAAGCTTTCCAACTGTCAAAAATACATTTTTGTGTTAGTAATGAGGATCTGTTAAAGGAATTAAAATGTGTTTAAAGGAAGGCCTTTGGGGTGGTCTCCCATTATTTGGGAGCACTGAAGGAAACGTGAAAAACACATGGACAAGAGGCAATGTGGAGAGACAGTCAAAGGGTAGAGCATGAGAAATATAAAGGAGAAAGAAGGTAAAGCTTTAAAGTCTGAGACACAAGGATCTAAAACAAAAGACTGATTTGGGGAGTTACTTACCTTTGTCAATTTTAATAATTGCTCTCAATTACCTAAGACATGTTTTGAAATAAAACACACATTCCTGGCAGCATATGAATTGCTCTGTTCCTTATAACTGAATTGGTTTGAAGCAAAGGGAATATATTTCAGTGCTGAAAATTTCCTTTCTGTGTATGCTGTTGAATCCTGATGCAACACATACACTCCTAGGCAGCTGGTATGAGTCAATGTGCTTCAGGTATTTGCTACAGAGGAGAAGAGGGTGGGGATGGCTAAGTGCAGCAAATGGACAGTAATTTTGGGATGCTACCCAGAAGCAAAGCTACCCTAAAATGAAGATAAAGGGATTGCATCCATGGTACAATGTTGCAACAGCACTGTAAGCAGTGAAAGCGAGGTAACCTGAGCAGAAGTTCAGGTACTCATTATGGTAAAAGACAAGATGCCTCATAGTAGAAGAAAGATGGGTCATCTTGTTAGACAATTAGATTTCCTTTGGGGAAAATATTAAACAGCAAACACAGAAGTCCCTTTCAGTCTTTGACTCTCATTTCTGTCTTATTGTTTTTGCAAGAAGCAGACATAAATTTGGAGAAGTATGCAAGAGAAAAAATAAAAACACATGAAGAAAGTGAAAAGTTATTCAGTCCATCTCCCAGAGGAGTTGTTATTTTTAGATGTTTAAACAAGATAAGTATTTTTAGGGACAATGTGACACAATAATAATTTTAAAGTCCACCTATAACCCATGGAAAAAATCCATTGGCTTCAGATTATTAAAAACATATTCTCAAGATATCCATTAATATATGACTCTGGAACTGCTTTGAAAAACTTTGTGTTCAAAGGCTCCAGTTGAAAAGAAACACAGGAGGCAGTGTTTCCCAGCGAAGGACATGTGTGGGATTTGGAAAGCTTGCATTCCTTGCTAGGATGTACTACTGAATCTCTATGTGAGTTTGGGTCTGGTCATGCATTCAATGTATTTTAACTGGCTTCAAAATCAAGCCTCATCTTTTTGCCCTACTAGAGGTTCCTACAAGCTGAGACTTGAGTGCTACATCTGTTTTCTCAGGTATTGGAAGATCCTTAGTTGCACTTGTGAAGTTTGTGATTTCACTTCCTCCCAAGCATCCCCTCAATGCATGACTTGCATGGGGCTGATGGCTCTTTAGCCTTCTTCAAAAACCCTGAAATCCCCTTCTAGAAAGACAGATGCTGTTTATATATTTGATATTTATAGATTTTGTACTCATTTTATATATAGGCAAGTATAGTGGAATTAAAGTCACCCTTCAGAAATCATCCTGGAGGGCTGATTTGAGAACTAGGAGATAAAGTAGGACATGGCAGTTTCAGAAAGGACTAAAGTAGAAGGCAGTAACAGATTAAAAGTGGTGGAAAGACTGTGACTGATGCCATGTAACCCTTAGCATGAGTGAAGCATAAAATTAACATCAATAACCAATAGTTGAATGCAGTAACAACTAAATATTGAGAGGCAAAGAGAGGTTGGCAGACATTCAGGTACAGTACTTACTCCTTGTTCATGATTCCTCAGTCAGGGAAATGCATATATTCAAAAGAGTCTGTGATGAAAAAATAAACATCCTGTTTATTTAGAGACCTAAAAATCTAGATGTATTCATTTTCAGTACTTTTTCTTTTTTTTAAGAAGATTTTTTGCTAAATTAGAAAAGAAGTTGTCTTGAATTATCCACTATTCTAAGGAGAAAATGCTGCAGTTTTGGCAGGTGTTAATCTGCTGGTGTTTCAAGATATGATGATGACTATGAGCAGCATCCAAAAGTTTTAGTGTGATCATGTTTTTAAAAGTGGCCTTAATGATATCTCCATTTGTACATGAACAAATTTTCATTTATTGCACACATTGGTTTACCATTACTCTCTGTGCAGTCAGTAATGGGATTTGTACATACAGATCTGCATTTATATGAGAATTTTGGAAGTGAAATTTAAATTTTAAAACCAAGCATAAATTTTGAAAAGTATCTCTGAAAATCAAATCTAAACACTATGGGTTGGTGAAACTACTTGGTCACAAATGAGGGAATTAAAATACTTATGTATAAATACAAAACACACACACACACACACACACACACACACATAGTTTTCAAAAGTTTGGTTTTACCATTTTATTGAAGAAATCTAGAATTCTAAAACCTGTTTCAGAGTTGTCAGCTCCTGTATTGCCAAGACTTTTAAGCTGGTGACTCAATCAATTTTCCAATTGTCTGCTTGTCTCTGCCTGATATTTCTTAATAGAAGCCTCGGTAGTCACATAATTTAGACATAAAAATGGAATTTATAACTTTTCCATTTACTCTGTCTCTATCACTGTCCACTGCCATTATTTTGTCTCAGCTTAAAAACTGCAGTGAGAGTAAAAATAGTCTTATTGTCTGCTCTCCTAATGTGCAGCAACTTGTCAAATGGCAGGGACTTGCAACTATATGTATATCAACTGTTTCTGAGCTTTCTATTGCCCTCACCCTATTTGATATTTTCTTTTTAAATTGGCCATAAATTCACAGACAAAAATCCTTAAGCTTTCTATTTACCCATGAATGTGCACATTCAGTTTATTTTAAAATGCTTTAACCCAGTTTTAGCTGTTGCTGAACTGTATTGGTAGTGAACCAAACGGTTTTATTTTTCTACAGTTAATTTTCTCCTGCTGTTGTTCTGTAGGGATTGAATTTATTCTGTGTTTTTGGTATTGGTAGATTTCTAGAGCAGGTTGCTCTTTGAAATCACAATAATGGGTTTGTGATAGTGGAAATTGCCAATGATGGCTTCAGAATTAAAGCAGCGTTGATAAAGCAGACGGACATCTGAGAAAAAGACTTCCTTAATTACTTTTTAAAATTAAGAAAGGCTTAAAATTTTGGAAGCTGTGCAAGAAACAACTTTTTTCTGAACAGCTTCTTTTTAAAAAGTTCACCAAAGTCTGCTGACTTCTATCACCACATACTACAAGAGTGAAAACTATTTTTCCTGCCTTAAATATTGAAAATTATGCTTCAAACATCTGAAAAGTCCTTCGTATTCTGAAGAAAGCTACTTGAAAATTTGCTATCAAATGTGTGCTCGCTTTTGAAGCAGTGTGGCCAACATTTTCTCTATGTCTTTGCACTTGTTGAACCTATGTCAAAGTATTCAAAGGTGGCATGACCCAAACTGTAAACTTCTAGTAACTCCCAGTATTGTAAATGAGAGTGGTTTTATGAATTTAATAAGTACATAGATTTGCAATAATCCCTTTTTTTTGAAAATTTATAAGCATTTTGATGTAGACTGGATCTTGAAATACAAGGTCTAAGTTAGAGGGGGGACAAAAGAGAAAACTAACATGAATAAAACCCCTTATTTTTCTACAGCTTGCCTTGAGAGCATTAAAAGATTTAAGTTGTCAGTAGTGGGGATGAAAAATGTACTAGGGAGAAAACTTTGAATACATTAGCAGATTCATCTGAGAAACCTATTTAGCTGAATCACAGAAATACCTCCTTATTTCTTATAACTTAATCTAGCTGGAAATCACCCAGAGTGCAGAAGTAGCACTATTCCAAATTTCTCTACACAGGTGTTGTGATAAGCCACTTTTCTGGCAGTTTACACCTACTGAATTTGGGTGTCTGCCTTGACTGTGAGTGTGGGGGCCTTTGGAAATAAAATCCTTGAGATAATTACGACTAGTAAAATTACCAACCACATCTGTTATTGATTAAGAAAAGGTTTTGCAACCATTTAGACTAGCAAGCTTGGCCCAGATTGTAAATGTAGATGTTCCATGGATGAAAGGAGGAGCAAGTGACAACAAATCGTAATTGTGTGTCTGCTTTTCATCAGCAACACAAAATCTTTGCAGACAAGAAAAATGCTGGGACCTCATGATGAGTTTTGCACTGCCATTCTCCCTCTGCCCATCAAATATAGGAATACAAGGACATGCAGCACACTGTGCAGGGGTCAAGGAGCTTGGCTGTTTCTTTTGGCTAAACCGTGTGGTACAGAGGCCCCTTGCCAAGCAAACTGAAGCAGGGCACATGCCAGTCCTGCCCCTGTCCTTAAAGGACCATCTTAGTCAAACTATCAACAACAACAAAAAATCCAGTCTCCCATAAACTAGGCTCAGAAGGGTTGCTTCTATGCAACTTAAAAAGAAGCAAGAAAAATAGAAGGCCCCAAGCCACCAAGAATTTGTAAAAAGCGTAACTGAGGGTAATGAGAAAATGAGAATTAGCTTTTATGTGCTGTCTAAAAAATTGACTATTCAACATATGAAGCACGGTTAAAAATTCAGTCAAGTACTTTTTGCCAAGAACAATAAAAAATGATCAAAACCTTTCAATTATAGTTAAATGAAATTTCAAAATGAAAGTCAGGGAAAAGTGAAGATGTGTAGCTTTGCTTTTGGTTTAGCTCTGTTGCACAAAAGGCTGCAGATTTCCTGGGGCTCTTACTTTCAGAAGAGGGATGTGCAGTGCAAACAAATTTCAGGGCCCTGCAGGAAATTTCATGAGTTGTTTGTCCAAACATCAGACTGGAGCAAATCAGAGGAACCTGCATTATCCTTGGGGTGACCCAGTATATTAAAATGCTGAGCATCTAAAAATGTTTCATTTTATAACTGAGAAGGCCACTGTCTGTTCATTTGGATAGTTAATGCAAGTTCATTCTATTAATATCTTGCTATACAGTACATCCTTGATAGTGCTTTAAGGTTTGTTTTTTTTTTTGCCACTGTTATTTGACCAAGAAGGAAATATACAGGCTCTTCAGGACATTTATATTTTCTTTAAAAAGCCGAAACAAATCCAAACCCAACAGGTAATAACCAAAACCAAACCTAAGGAGTTGATGCAGAAAAACAAAGACATATTCTTACAATCAAATGTGAGTTAACAAACAAGTAACTTGCTTCTGAAAATAGGACATATCTTTCTAAAATAATTTAGAAGACTGGATTTGAAAATCCTGCTTACAGCATAGCCAGTATGTCAAGTACTTCTGAAGGAAGAACTGAAGAATTTGGTTTTAAGTTCTGTAAATCATTAACTCAACCTATAAATAGCTAAAAACGTCTGCCAGGGGCCAGATCTTTATGCTGACTACGACACTTCAGAGATATCGTGTAAACTTTGCACTGGTTATTCTTGCTCGTTTGGCCATCTGTATTCTCACATTAAAGATTAATGGAAATGGGTAGAAGTTGCCATAGACGCTCCTATATTCCCACTTCAGAAAATCAGTTGTGAGATTACAGTTAAGGTGTGGGAATTCTTGGGAAGCTTGATTTTTATGCTGCTCAATCTCCATTTGAAGCACTTCAAAGCACCAGGCCAATTGTATTTGGTACAATAGGGAACAGTGCTAGAAACTGAAATAGTCATTTCACCAGCAACTGAAAAGCAGTTGTCAAAAGGAATTGTCAAAAATTTTTTCAAAGGCTGTCTTTACAGCAACAACAAACAGTTACATGTAGGAGGAAGTACTTATCTATCTGATTTAAATGAATACAATCTGGCTTCACTAATTTGTTTCTGGCAATAATTAGCATGTTGCTCAATTTATTTTAATAGCACATTAATTTGATTCCCGATCTTGCCAGAAATGCAACCAGAAGCTTCACAGTAACAAAATATATCTCTAATAAAAGCCGCCAAAGCTCTCTGCAAAGAGAGTTACTAAAGAAACTATTTGCATTGTTTTATTAAATCCAACTTTGTAATGCAGTTCTAATACCTAACTTTCACCCAGTAACATAAATTAGTAATGCAGAAAAAACATGCAGTGGAATTAGGCAAAAAAAATTACAGTTGCTTTATAGGGGTTTTATAGATTTTCTTAATAGACAAGAAAACAATTAAACGAGGCAGGCTCAAGGATTTGCTCTATGTTACCCCCCAAGGTGTCAGGCTATTTCTAGGACCCTCATCCCATGAAATTTGCAGGTTTCAAGACATAGTAGGCATCTGCTGGAACAAAACCAGACAGCAGAACACAACTAATCCCTTGGATAAAACTCTTCAGAAGAAACTTTTTAAAAGCATAAGAGCATAGGAAGAATCAAGGGCAACTCACAGAGGTCTTCCTTCATGGAGTGTGGGTTTGGAGCTAGCACAATGCCCAGGTGGTTTGCCCTGTGAAATAAATTTTTGCAGCTTTGCTAAATGCTCCACAAAGCTGTCTGAAGATCAGAGGCACTGATAGGTTGAAGTGGTGCAAGTGGACAAATATTCTGTGGGGTTTTGGTGAGTTTCCTGTGGATGGCCACAACAGCCCCGGCACCAATCAGCTCTATGAGACACTTCATCCTTTCTGCTCTAAGAATCGACCACAATGTGAAATAAGACAGACAAGATGTTGTTCTCTCATTCTCATCGGCCTTAACCCATATTCAGCAGCTCTGTCTCTGTGACAATAGCTATTCCAAATGTTAACACAGAAAAATGTTTTTTTTAAATAGGCTCCTGTTTAATTTTAATGGGGAAAAATACATCTCCCTATTTTAAATTTTCTCGTCTTCTAAAGCTTTTCAAAGAGCCTACACTTTATTTCAAAGTATGTTTAACTGGTTTCATTATCACTTTCTCAAAACAAAATTAATAATTTGGAAACAATGTGCTTATTCTTACTCCACAGTTTCAAGGGATTTCAGTAAATCTTTGTACCTATGTATAGAACTACCGTGGAGAACATGAAGAATGTTTTTATCTTGTATTTTGAAACATAAGAGCTATATGTAAATAGAAAGTATGTATGAGGTTTCTAAAGATATACTTCATTAAATATTTTTCTCTACTAAAAATAATATGTTGTAAAAAACGTCAGTGTTGCTGTGGGAGAAAAGTGTGTATCCTGAAAACATCAATCCATAGTATACAGGAAGAGTGTCCCAGCACAAGCACATTGGCAGCATTTTAGAAAGCCCAGAAACTAGAATGCATGGGGCACTAACAGTATAGCCCCATTAAATCTTGCTGATAGAATTTCCAAAACAAATACTTCTGTTGAAGTATTGACTCCTCTTCCAATAGCTTTTATGCTGGCTTATTGTGTTTCTCAGGAAAAAAAGGGTATTTTATCTGAAAATATGCTTTCCATGCAAGAAATCAGTCAAAAATAGAAGAGGTATTTCTAATTCTCAATCAGATCAGCCTATGACCCACAAACCAACTGATGCGCATTATGGCTTCCTTTGTGAAACACCACTGCAAATTCAGCTTCTTCTTTTATGTTTTTGCTGTGCTATGGGCATTCCTTGCCATCCTGCTGAGGAGGAGTAACTACAGGAATTCTTAGGAAGAGTTTTGATGGAGTGATGATACTAGTACTGTCTGTTGCAGGATGGAGCTTTGTGAAGTATATTGCAGAAATGACTCCACATCTGCTCATCATCATTTGCTTCCTGTTCAGGTCAGGGTTTAATCTGACCGAAGCAGTAATAAAGTGACTTTTGTTTCTGTTCCAGAAGTCTGTTCTTGCTCATGTTTTGCAGAACAGAAAGTTCTGGAGCTGTGAGGCAGTTTCTGAGGGACAGTGTTTTTGTGCTATGCTTATGACTCTATGACTGTGGTATTCTTTTGCTGAGACTTATTTGCTTTAATTGTTGATAAAAATAATTTCAGTTTATCTACATCTACTTGCAGACTCTGCTAATATTGGGACTCAGTAATAGTTCAACTGAAGAAAAAGCGGGGGGAAAAAATCAGCCATTTGGAAACAGTTTGTTTTGAAATTTATGGAATTAAACATTTGTTAGACTAAGTTCAGAAAGTTCACAAAGGCACCATTTATAAAAGAGCTATTTGATTGCAAGGGAACAAACCTTCCTGAATGACTTTTCATGCAAAATGTTCGTGACAAATAGGTGTCTTTTTAAGGGCTGAACAATAAGGTGCATGCTACTGCTGTGGAGTGACCAGTCTCACAATTTCTTTGTGCAACCATCATTCCAGCAACAGACATTGACAAAAACTAAAATGTACAAGCACTGACCTCCTGTTTCAATGAGAAGAATTTGAAAAATCTCACTTCCCTAGAAAATTTCTCAGTGTCTTGAAATGGTTAGCTTTTAACTTCCCTCAAATTCTCTTTTCTTCAGAAAACGTTGTTTTAGATTTATAATTAACATCAATAGTACTTTGCCTTTAGTAAATGGTACATTACTGCTTCAATACCCAAGCTGTTCGCTGGGAGCAAATGTCTCATTTACAGTGGAGGGACTCAATGGTTGTGTGTTTGTGCCTCTGAGGGTGCAGCATCCCAGGACAGATGCAAACACATCATGGTTCTCCTCCTGCAAGCTTTCCATGTGCATGGCTGCCTTGGTGGAGCTGCAGGCTGCCTGTGGGACAGGCTTCATGCACACGAGCACCCTGGGCAGCCTTGGACGTGCAAGTTCTCTTGTACTGAAAGGGAGGCTCCCTGTCCCTGGCAAAGCCACTCCTGCAGACCTCCCATACTGAAGAGCTGAGGCTCGATAGGGCCAATAGAAGTGCCCTTTCATGAATTACAAAGACAAAGAACATTTTTCTCTATGAGACAGAGTGAAGAAAGGGTTGTACTTTGTCTTTTCTGGTATTGACTTTTCTGTGTTGCAGGACATTCTCTTTTCTGTTTATTACCTTTTGTTCTTGGATGAAGAATTAAATGTCCTACATTCATATCTCCAATTTACTTCAATTCATTTCTGCATCGTCTGTTTTTCTTTTTAGTCAATTATTTTGTTAGTCATGACAGCATGGGAACATCTCTCACATTCTTAAATAATAGAGGTAGCCACCAGCACAGGATGAAATGCCAGAATTACCAAACTTGTTTTCAAACAATACAATTATGATGGGAAAGTAAACACAGAGAGACAGCATTTACAACAAAATTTGAATGATGAATAAACTCAGCTTTGAGATAAATTGAAAGAAAACTTGTTTTTCCAATTTCAGTGAAAGGTTATTAAAAAATATTTAAAAGCAAGAGTTCTTAGCAGGAACCTTCTGTCTTACCTGGGTTCATCCAAACCCTGTGCCGAGGAAAAGAATTAGTAAATGGCAGGGCAAGACCTGTTATTCATACACTGTTTATGCTTATGCCCCACAGATGACATCCTGCCTGACAGGCATTGTCCTTGTGTTTTGGTCAATAGAAAAAACACCATATTTGCCCATCCTTTTTTTCCCAAGTTATGTTTTGATTATGGATAGTTTTATGGGTAAATCCATAATGGAATTTCTAGTATATGTGGAACATGTTTATTCTGCATCTCTTCCCTGAAGCAATAATAAGGTGCTTGTAGCATTACAGAGCTGCAATTAAACCTTTCTAGGAAGGTTATTTTTCAATCACTACAGACAGTTCTCAACGTATTCTTGCTTGTAATACTGCTTTGAAAAGCAAAGTATGCCCCTCTATTTACAAGGCATTTTGCTGACTTCTCAAATTTCTTTTTATACATTCCTCGGTGTCACTTACAAGGCCAAAACCTCCTGTATGAAATGCTAATATAAACAAGGCTGGTGTATCTGATAGGGAAGCTCTGTGTAAAATGTTCCTCTGCAATTTTTTGAATGGAGATCATGTCCATATTAAAATGCCTATGTGTTATCAAGGTCACAGACTCTACAGTAATAGATCAACTCTGTCAATATAAATGAGGTTAGAACATATATTTTTAATTCAAATGTATTCTTCTTCAAAGCTAAATTAAAAGACCAGAATTCCAGGGAAGCCTTATGGGAGCCTTTGCTTAATTACTGGTCAGGTGAGGTTGCAGTAGAGTATTATCTTCTTGGCAAAATAAATTTTGCTATTCTTAGACCAGGACATTACACTTTGATCAAATTAATCAATATTTTTGGTTTCCTTTCCATTGCAGTCATCCCCTTTTCTCCAAGTTGATTAGAAATGAGATATTTGTATATAGCAAAAATGTCTGTCTGTGAGGTACAGAAAATTTAATGAAACAAATGATAGAGGTTTTGACTGGTAACAAATAAAGTTTTCATTGATATTATGTTGATTATGCTCATTTGCATGGGCTTTGTTTTATTTTTGTTTGTTTTTCCAGAGGCACAAGCTTTAAAATCTGCATACTGTACTGTCAAGAAGCGTGACTTAAATCAAATGGAAGTTTTAGCAATGTTTAAGAAATGAAAACCTATCAGGCTTGCTGAACAATGAAAATAATATCTATTAATATTTTATTCCAATTCAGCTTCCTATACTAATTAAAACCAGCACAAGTCATTATGAGCTTAGCTGCTTTCAACTGAGGTAGCTTTTTGTACTCAGTCTGTGGGTTTCAATGCAGGGTTATCAAATGTGGGTTAGGGTAAAAGTTGCTGACATCAATGCATTTGTGAATAAAGGTGTTCAGGTTAGTTTGTGTAAACTGCAAGAATACTTCTCTAATCAAGTTTGAGGTTGGGGAAAAGTTCAATGGTACATTTCAAGTAAACCCAAAGCTACCTTTGTGAAGTATTTTGAAATTCCCCAGGAACCTGAGCATGCTTTTGGAGCAGAATGCCCCCTATCACAGGTGTGCCTGGTGTTAATGTGGGATTGTCAAAAGGATCAGCAAAGCACTCCTGATTCCTCTGCCTGAAAAAATGCACAAATCCTACTTTATTTCTGCCTCTTCCAACTCAGCTGATACGGTGAGATAACATTCAGTGTCTTACATCTAATTGGTACATGAAGGAGCAACTGAGTTGTTGGGGCAGCTCCTTTCCTGTCTCTTTTCTTTCCTCTGAGTTTCAGAGTCATGACCACACTGCCCAGGCATTACATGTCATATTATGTCTTTTCAATTTTCATAAAATAGACACAACCTGGAGTATATTTCCAAAATTCCCAGATTCCAGAGATGAGAAGCATGATTTCTCTTTTTTTTTTTTCCCTTCTTATGCCAGCTCTCTTTGCATGTGGAGGGGTTTCAAATAGTTAAAATTAGCCCACCTGTATGCTGTTTACCTCAGTATCTAGTACTGAAGACATAAATTGGGTTGGACTCGATGATCTTGAAGGTCTGTTCCAACCTAGTGATTCTGTGTGTGAAATACAACATTTCACCAATGTAGCACTGATTTAACACTGTCCATCATGGATGCCCAGCTCTCATCCTGCCTTAACCTGTGCAGTGCAGAGGACCACCCTGATGCTAAAACTAAAGACTTTTTGCTTGAGAAGCACTGAGCTCTGACATGGCATGCAGCTGGAAAAAGGGACTTTTTTAAAGTACGACTTGCTGCCTGTCCAAAAGCCACTGTCCACCCTGAACATCAGACCTCCAGCCAATGCTAAGCTGAAAGCTCAGCAGGAAGCACAAACCAGGAACCAAGCCAAGCCAAGATACTGTGGACAAGACAATCACTTCACTTTTCCTTTGTGAACTGTAGGGTTTCTTGAGCTGAGCTGTCCAGTTGAGGACTCATTCTCTCTCATAGGGCTCCTGTACACATCCACAGTTCAGCTGTTTTCTACTGGCAGTGGCACTTAGCTGATATTCTGCTCAGAAAGAAAAATCAATGGCTGAGACTGATTTCTGGGCACTGCTTTTCTTTTGCATGACTACCCTTTAATTTTGGAATATTTTCTTTAAAAAATTAACATATCCCACTCTTGTGTCTGACCCAAGACTGAGTATTTAAAAATTTTACTTTGAATTGAACAAGTTCAAATGTGAGTTGGCCAATTTTAGAAATAGAGAAGTTAGCAAAAACTCACACTGAACTGAAAAATTTGAAGACCTCTGCATGTGCTTATCCTTTTTGTGAGGTACCCTTTTTAAAATTTAACCTTTTTGTGGGTGGCCATATCTCCTGGAACAGGCTACCAGAGCTACACTTTCAGTTAATAAAACTACTTGTTAAAAAATAAAAATAAATTCACTGTAGGATTTAGCAAATAGATTCTCATTTACATAAAAAAATAGTAGAACATATCACTGGATGCATGGTACATGAAAGATATATGGTAAACTGTGTGCTTTAATCTCTGAGAGATTATATAAAAAGTCAGCTTTAGAAGAGCTTTCTGAAAGTTGCACCATCTGTACTTAAAATTAAGAAATGCTGTAATTTCTGTGTGGGCAAATTTATTCAGATTTACCAAAAAAAAAAAAAAAAAAAANNAAAAAAAAAAAAAAAAGGGATAAGATGCCTTGCTAGGTACATTCAGTGAGTGGGATTTGCTCAGAAATAGTTTATTCTTTCTTTGCTGTTAACTCTGTCCCTCATCTTTTTGTTTCATATTGTTGGAAACCTGCCTTGAAGAGTGAGTATTTACTTGACAGATTTCCTATGGCATTGCTGTGATATCTGAGTGCTTCATAGGCATTAATTAATAAATTTTCACAGCACCCTTGGGAGGTGAAGGCATGCTATTATCCAAATTTGACTGATGAGGGCCTGAGGGAGTCAGGTAAAAACTTCCATTAGTTTTGGGAGTCCACTCAGTATAAGACACATCTCCCTGTTTCTGGACACTTTGCTGTGAAGATGGGACTTAGGATGTTGGAGGACCCTGGAGTACTCTGCAAGGAGGGGAATTTTCAGAGTCACAGCTGGCAAGATTCTTCTAGAAGTCACATAGAAATCTTGCAGCTCAGGTCATCTAAGCACCTATAGATCTGTGAGACTACTTAGTTTGCAGAAATCTTTGAAATACAGCTATTTTTTGCCTGTAGAAATAGCATCTATATATAAACACCATTTTTCTGTCACGGACTTTCTTTAAACTTTGAGTGCTGGAATACTAGATTTCTATATGAAATGGTGAAAATTATTCTCACGTGATTAAAATGTATTTAAAGGTGTACATGGGCAAAATATTATAATAATCCTTAGTATCCACCTTAGAAATAATGGAGTAATTTGGGCCAAGGCAGGATATAATTAAAATATTTTTCCTGGTTTCTCTGAGTTTCTTAGTGAAATAGGAATATAAAAATTAGTAATAGCGCATACAGAAGTCTGATCATATTTAATAGCACCAGGAAAAAGAAGATTGTATTAGATTGTGTTAGTAAAATTGCTCTATTTAGGCAATGATACACAATACCTACATGCATATATATTTTTTCATATATATGCATGTAGGTATTGTGTATCATCTTTTGCTTACACTGACTGGCTAAATGTTCAATGCAATATTTAAGATTTTTACATTAATTTAAATTAATTTAATTTAATTAATCAGATCAAACACTAGTAATCCATGAGAACTAGTTTGATATTGCTTTATATTACAAGTTATAATACAGAAGATCAAGAACTTCAGTACTTGGAAAATAAATGCTTACTACATGTAACAAGGAAATTATTTTTCTGCAGTGAAAATGGCATGGAGAAAGGAGAATTACTCTTTTTAAGTTATACAATTGTGGAAAATGAGTGTTTATGCCATCTTAACTGGAGAGTAAATTAATTTTCCTACATCATCTTACATTATTAATTAATAATTTATGTATAAAGTATACTAATTGGGAGGCTCAGGGGGGTGATACTTCTCCGTGTCTTACCATTCCACATAGCTAAGCTCTGTTGCTTCTGAGGGAGGTGAGAACCTTTGCCCCACTGCACCAAAAAACGTGTCGTGGCAAAACACTTATTTTCAATTCTTTACATGCATTTTGAAAAAAGCATTAAATTTGTAATCCTTATCTCAATGCAGAGCTACAGAGCTTGTGGGGGATGTGCATGCAGGTCCTGGTTTCCCTGGGGCTCAGAAATAAAAGACATGACTGATACTAATCCAATTCAAGGAGCTCAAACCCAGGAAGATTCTCCAGTCTCACTCTTCCTTTCAAACCATGATCACAAGCCAAAGAATTTCTTCCAAAAGATGAATTAATTTTGTTATGGAGAAATAACTCCAGAATGTATCTAATCTCACTTTACAGGTTCAAGGTGTTAGTAAAGCTAAGTTGTTGAAGTATTTAATCAGTGTTATTTCTCTGAAATGTCATCTTTTGTGAAATTTCAGATACTTTGAAGTTGAGTTGCCTAATTTCCATTTCGAGTCATTGGATCTTGTTATGCCATTGTCAGCAAGGTTCAAAGGCCTCCCACTATTTCATGTATTCATGATCAAGCACTTATTTTATAAGCTGAGCTCTTTAAGACTCATATAATGGGGTTTATTTTTCCTATCCCTTCATTCATTATTTTGGCCCTCCTTTGAACTGCCTTTGCATTTTCACATCTTTCATCTCTGGACAGCAGAGAAGATACAACATTGCTTGCACTGGTCTTTCTAACACTGGATGTGGGTCCATGGCTGTTCATTGACAGATCCTCTAATCAGCCTGTCATTGTTGGCACAGTCTATTATGTACTGTTAGTGTTACATACAATCATTTCCATGTTAACTTTTCTATAATGTTCCTACAACATGCAGAGGAAATATTTCTTTAGGGCTCTAATTCTATACAATGTACTCATTATTTTGCAAGCAAATCTACAGGTGAACTTTGTATATTTATTATTATTATTATTATTATTATTTATAATATACATTGCATTACATGTAAAATATACAATATTTTATACATGATATGTTGAAGCTCATCTGTAAATTATTTTAGTCTCCAGGATATAATTCTGCCCTGTATACTACAGAAAAGGTCACTTTTCTAACATGGAGACATGTTTTCTAACATGCAAAAGCTCAAAACACCTACCATCATTTTAAACGAGAGCAAAAGCTTTTAGCAAACCAAATGAGAACTAGTTCTTCAGAGTAAACCAGAGTAGGAAGTGTGTCAGTACCTCTTTATGCTGAGGTCTCATGTGTGGTTTTGGCTTTTTATTTTGTTATTCACATTTCTTTTATACATTTAGTCCTTCAAGGCAATTCTGGGCAGTTTTCATCTTGGCACATGCTTCTCATGTATACACAGACCATCCTGCTGGCTGGGTGTAACTCATTATATCCTCCACCAAAAGCCAACCCATCACAAATAACCAGCAATTTCTGAACCTCATGAGGTGGCTGAGGAGACAAATATATCAAAAATGTTTTCTAGGACTGTGATGCTTTGAACTGAATGATTGTGTCAAATAATTGTGTTTATGAATGTGTGTCAGGAGCACACACCAATGAGCACTGTTGTACTTTACCAGTACATACATAGCTAAATGCAGATGGCTACTTCGAATAGCACAAAGAATGATTCCTTGAAGTTTCTGTAATGAAATAGGGATAGAAAAGAGCAGGTTTTTAAAGAGAGATAGTTGCATGAAGATTTCTCTGAAATAGTCTGCAGAGTGAGAACTGACTTAACAGCAATGCACAGTATTGCTGGAGAAAGGCTGAACACAAGCTACCTTCCAGTAAACACTTTGCTCCACTACTGCTGTGTTTATGCAAGGGACTGTTTTGGATAATTCCAATTTTTTTCTGTACATTTTTTTTCAAACAGTGGTTCTGTGCACTCAAATAATAATTTTTAGAAGTGGCTGGAATTTTTAAAATAACAGACACATCTGTTTCACATAATGTAATATATTTTGTTGGGATTCTCAACTAGAACCTAGTTCAAAGCATACTGAAGTCACCAAAAAGAAAGCTCCTTAGCTGTGTGCCACAATAGGGCATCATGGTGTTAAGTACTGTAAGAAAAACAACATCTTGTAGACAGATAGACTCTGATTCTCAATATCTTAGAAGTTATTGCTTGTGATGATTAATTTTTGGCATGACTATATTTTCTATTGTGAAAGGAAACATAGCAAAGCCTCACAATTCTAATTCATTTTTACATCTTAATTCTTCTGTCTTTAAAAATCTGTTCCTACAACTTCCTAAAAAAATCACTAAGGATACATTATACATGAAAAATAAAATAAGAAGTAATGTTTATCATGTCTTCAAGAGAAACTTTTATTGTGATTCAGATAAGCTTTTCTTCTTAAAAAGTATTATTCATATTTGTCTAGAGCTTTCTGCCTCATTCTGGTTTACAGGGACTATGCCAACTTAGATTTGGCTTGTACACTGCATATAAACAAACTTTTATATAATTGAGACTGGCAGAAATATTTGTCACGTCTTATTCTGATTTTATATATTTGATTCCAAACATTCTGTTATGATGATTGAAATGCTATCATTGCACTCACTCCTGCCAGTTCTCATGGGTAAGTTTTGTAAAACATTTTATTTGTCTCTAACATGCCACAGCCCCCAAATCACATGCTTATGTGAGACTCAGCTTTCCTTTAAATGGGAATTATGTTTCTAACCCTCAGAGGAAAACTTGACTATATAATGCCTATGCTTTTAAAAAAATATTCAAACACTCCTGGAATAAACAATGAGAGCGGTTTTCCCCCTTATCCAAAATATTTCTGAGTGCTTCAGCTTTTGAATGGTCTCATTTAGCAATGTTGCTTTGAATGTCCAGATTTGCAGACCAGTGAGGTTGCCTGCAGAGGTAACCTTGACCCCTACTGCATCCCCCCACCTGGGGCTTTGTAGTGGACAAGAAAGTGAGGGGTGGCATGGGGGCTTGGGCACAGAGCTGGAACTGAGATGCTGAGGTTGGAGGGGGTTTACTCTTGGTGTTTTTTAAATAGAATGACAGGGATAGGCAGAAATAAAGGTTTGGAGAGAGAAAAAGAGGATGAAGGATGGATCTAGGCAGAGCTGGAAACTGAAAACCTGAAAAGATAAGTTTAAAACGATTCAGTTCCACCCCCACTAAAATTAGCCAGTCTTGACATTCTGTTGCTTTTGCTTTGAATCAGTCTGCATTTACAGGCACCTCTACATTATTCAAATGTAACCTATTTCCCAGTGTTTTCAAAACAACTGTTCCTAAGGAGTTGTCAGAAAATAATGAGGATCTTTTGAGCCAGCCTTACAGTCATGCATTCCTGTGGCTGAGGAGCTTCTGTACTAGAATGAATAATTTCTTGTTGGCAACCTGACTTAAGGGGGACAACTAATTGAAAATTTGATAGAGAACAAATTCATAGAGCTGTAGATTAAAAACGCTAATATTTTAAATACCTTGATATGCCTTCACCCAAAAAGTTGTCAAATGGCTCAAGTTTATATGAAATGAATAGTAAGGATAGAAGCAACCTATATTCCACACTCAGGAGAGACAGAAGTATCTAGAGATTATATAGAAACAAACATTTTCAACTTTAATATTCTTATTAGTTGTGCATGAGTGGGACTCAGGCTGAGCAAGAATTATGGCACATTCAGTCTATTTGAATATCACAGGGAAAATTAACTTTTTAAAAACATTATTCTATAGCAGATCCAGAGCCCTGGAGTTTGTGGTCTTGGTCTCAGATAACTCATAACACGTCTTTGTATTTGCATGAAATTTCATTGACTTTGAGTGCAATGCTGCACCATGACTGAAAAGTTTGAGGCATATTATATTATCCTCCAAACTGTGGGCTATATGATAACAATTTGTTTTTCCTGATAGCTGCTTATTCAGCAGAAAATTTAAGTACCTGTTTAACTACTAATGTGAAGCAGATAACTTGTTGCTTGTGAAACAGGAAGACAGATGTGAAACTGGGCATAAAAAAAAATCTGTTAGGAGAGGTCCATTTGTCTTCATTGTTAGGAAGAAAAATCTGGAAGGTTTCTTTACAACAGATTACATGGTTATGGCTAGAAGATTAAAAAAATTCTCACCTTTCTATAGGGAACAGAGTATTATTACTTTATAATTCTAGGGAATCCTCAGTTTCACTGCTAATTTTTTATCACTTATGTCCACAAGATTTAACTTTTCATAACTTTTCTCCATCATTGACAGTTCTTTGCCAAAATATGGCCCAAGGTGGATGTGGGTGTTTTTGTGTTGCCATTGTTATCTACTTGCATTTTGAGTGATCAGGTCTGGTTTTCCTCAGAAATTCAAAAGAAGAGAATTACAATGCTCAGCTTCTTCTTTCTCATTAAATTATTTCCCAATGAAGGTCCTTATGTAAATGTTGTTGTATGTTAGTGGGGAGCAAGAATGTTTTCTAGAATCTTATCTGAAAATAAGAAATTGAAATGCAGAATGTCAGGAGAAGGTAAGCAAAATGTATATTTGATGAAAACAAACAGGAACAGCTTGTATAACAAAGTCTGGGAGGAGATTCTCCCTACTAGGAGTGAAAGTAACAGGGAGAGAAGAGTTATTTAAACTAAACAAAATTGTCATAGGAACAAGTGTGTATGAGAACATACATTTGACTAAATTTTGTCAAATGTTAAAGTTAGAAGGTTATATAAATGTTAAAGTTGGAAGGTCATATAAATCAATGAAAAGAATTTGTGTAACACTTTCAAAGAAGAAGGTAGCTGGAGGGAGAAGCTGTCTTCTTTTAAATTGGGAGAAAAAATCCTGTTTCACACGAGTTAGTTACCTGCTTCTGAGGGGAATAAAAACTGTAGAAGTGCCATGAAGTGCTTAGGAGCTGGGGACACACAGATGTTGGACACCCAAATTCATCCTCTGAAGCAGGCGAAGCAAAGCCATATATTGCACTTAATAGGAGGGAGGCCACCAATCTTTACCATATTTTTACTCTTTAAGGGTACCTGGAGACCTGCTGGAAACAGAGAAATAAAATAATTTCATTATTAATTTTATTTATAAAGAATTTTCACAGAGAAAAATTAGGAGTTTTTTGGCACTGCAATAAACATGTCTCCATACCAACAAAAAACTCCAATAAAAAACTCTTAAAAAATATATATATATAATATTAAGCAATTTTGAAAAATGCAATTATTATTATTGTTACTCTTATTATTATTATCATTATTACTATTATTATTATTTTATTATTATTTTATCTATTTCTTTATTCTAGAATCATAGAATGGTTTGGATTTGAAGGGACCTTAAAGATCATCTGGTATGCTGAGGTAAAAAAGGTTTTAAAAAGGTGTTTAAAAATCTAGTTTCTTTATAGAAAGCTCAAAGTGAGTAAAAGAATAGCCCACTATAAAAAGCAGGAAATAAATGCAATACTTAATAGTACAAAGCTAATAAATCTTAAAAAGGCTTAGCTGAGTGAGGATGTGGCCCTGCCCTGAACTTATGATTGCAGAACTTATGAGATAAAATTTTCCAAATAGAAAAAAAGGCACATGTATAATCACTTAAAGGTTGAAACTATTTAGGTGGAATGTTTTTTGGTTTTTTTTTTGAGAGAGGCAAATCAAAGCCAGAGCACGAAACGAAAAAATGAAGAAGCCAAAATTTGCTGTGACTACAAAAACATAAGCCTTGAGAGAATTTGTGGTAGAGTACTGACTAAAAGTGGCTGGTAGCTGTGAGACATCATTATTTCTTTATCCCTGAAAGGCTTAGTAAAAAACATGCTTGTACCAAAGATCCCAAATTCTGTTATTTTTGTCAAAATCCAGAGTAGTAGCTAAGCTACTTATCCAAGCAAAAGAAGATAATACTGAATTAAGTGATCTGAACATTTTTAATGCAAATTTTTAAAGTTATGCNTAAGGGTACCTGGAGACCTGCTGGAAACAGAGAAATAAAATAATTTCATTATTAATTTTATTTATAAAGAATTTTCACAGAGAAAAATTAGGAGTTTTTTGGCACTGCAATAAACATGTCTCCATACCAACAAAAAACTCCAATAAAAAACTCTTAAAAAATATATATATATAATATTAAGCAATTTTGAAAAATGCAANGTGTGTGTGTATGCGTGTGTATGTATGTCTTAAAAGTTAATATATATGTCCTTAAAAGTTAATATATGTTGGCTAAACATTGATGAATTATTTAGAGTGTTTTTCTTTCAAGAAATCACCCTGGAATCTGATACCACCAGAGTGCTGAGTATCTCTTTCTTCTCATTGGTTTCCCCTCAGCTCCCCTTGAGAAAGGAGGAACTTTCCAGGTGTCCTTGGCTTAGAGCGCACATGCTGGGCCAAAGAAAATAAAGCAACTTTTCTACTTGCCTAGATATAGCTTTATAAAGAATCAAAACCATGTAAACTTTTGGTATTTGTGAACAAACCAATTAAACATTTGCACATTCTGTAACCGAAAGGGTGTGAGTTTGGAAAACCTCCTGTTCTCCTGAGCCTTGTAACTGAGTAAATGAAGACATAAAATAGTTGAGTGATTTCACTCAGGGTCTAGTAGTCTGAAGCATCAATGCTTTGGGAGAAGTGACTTATGCAGGGACATCTGTGTGACATTTAAAAGCAATGATTGTTTTTTAAAATGTATTAAAAACTCTCCAAAAACATGTTTTGTCCTTTACTCCCCTTTGAAACCTGTTATTCATTTTTTTTCTCTCATTTTGATGTCAAATCAGCATTTAGGCTGGCATTATAATCCTGAAACATCTGGAAATTGTAAATCCAGAAGGAAAACTTTTGATCTGAGTAATTAGGAGATCATAAAATTCTTAAAGGTTGTTTTTTCACTTTGGCTTTCATATCTGGGGAAAAAAGGTACTTTTATGCTTCTTACACCCTAGTGACACAATGTTCTCTAGGGGACATTCCTTCCTACCATCACTTTTTGGAGAAAACACACCTTATAGTAGTGGAAGCTGATTCTAATTTTTCAGAAACTATTTACTGCTTAATCACTGACTTTATTGTTAGAAGATTGCGTTCTTAGAATGAACATCTCTGATTCCACCTGTGCAGGACTCTCATCCTGCTGCCTCATTTTCAGTGATATTTGCCAAAGATGATGCACTGGACTTGTAGAAGAAGCCAGGCAGACTTAAATGTAAACGTCTTATTATTTACAAAGAACTACTGGTATTGG
Source organism: Rhabdornis inornatus (assembly GCA_013397075.1). Lineage (NCBI taxonomy): Eukaryota > Metazoa > Chordata > Aves > Passeriformes > Rhabdornithidae > Rhabdornis > Rhabdornis inornatus. Next base: position 4,277,830 of record VWZS01002995.1, on the reverse strand, counting down.
CTATTTTCTGTTTTAAAACGTATCTTAAGAAAACTGACAGTTGACAGTGCTTTCATGTGCTAAAAAACAGACTGGCAAAAAGCTTAAAGCTTAAATTATTTCCATTGGAGAGCAGGTGTTCATGGAAAACAAACACTGGCAGAGTAAACAGCTATTAAAAATACTGGAAATACCAGTTTTAATGAGGGATAAAAATAAACTGGTCTGGATCCAGATGTAGGTATAGACTAGACCTATGTTAGAGGGATAAGGGGAGGCATACATCAGCCTAAGGTCAGGTCATCATATGGCATGTGATACTGATTTTTTTGGATCAGAGATTTAACTCTCCCTGAAAAATCCATGCCTCAAATTCATGGCTAGTAGCCATTTCAAAGTACTGAAAGGTTTGTATGTAACATACTAACTAATACTCCCTTATAAAATACCTTAAAAGGTTCATCAGGAAGGAATTTTTCCAAGAATATTCTGACAGTTTTTTGAACAAAGTTGGTAGCAATCCAGTGATCAATGCCATGGTTGGCCACGTAGTTCCTAAATTATTCTATCCTATTAATGCTCGGTCTGAGAATTTAACAATAAATGTAAAATTTATTTTAAACTGAAACATATTTATTTTATACTGAAAATTTAACAATAAAGCAATATAAGCTCATTTTCAAAACAAAATTATAAACCTTCTTCAAATAAGTGGCAGCATGTTCCCAACACAGCTTGTGGCAAATCTGCCAAATGGTTAAGTAGGAATCATATTTTAGTAAGGTCTGTGTATCAACACTAGACCTGAATTTACATCAACCTGCTTGTCAAGGCAACCAGAAGTGGGAGGTGAGGGACAAAGGAACACTTCCTTCTTGCAGTATATTTGTGGGGGTCTCTGAAGCTGTGGATATGTATGAATTTAAAAACACAACATAACTGTTCTTATAGTTTGCTAAAGATAAAGCAATGTACCCTGGAGTTACATAGTAAATCTTTGATTATATTATAGTCATATAGATGTTTTGGAATGTCTAAAGGAAGTCTCAATAATTTTTTTTTCTGAAGATGTTACAATAGAACAAACTAGAAAATTGAAATCTACATTTTCATAAGAAAAACTGAATTAAAATATCTGATGCTATCACATGAACATTCCAGTTCTAAGGGCAGTTTTCTGTCAAGAAAAGGGTAATAAAAAGTTTGAGCTCTGCCACCTGATATCATTGATACCCTGAGTTTAGTTGGTATGTGGCATCTCTAAATCTCTCATTTCATACTCTTCCTTCCTCTGTTACTCATACTATTGCATTGCTGAGTTGGCATGGAGCTACAAATAATTGTAACATTACATTAATTTTTGTGAAGTGGGGCCTCAATTATCTGCAGCACCTTGTACTCATTAATGATGTACAAGAATCTTCTGGAACAGCTAAGTGGATAGATCCTTGGAGAGCACATCATAACTTTTAGAAATGTGTATTAAATTCTTCCTATTTTTAATTGCATGCTAAATTTAATTATTAGTAGGATTTCATTGTTTCGAGTCATTCTTCAGAAAAGACTATCTGAGATTCAGCTATTCATGCAGGACTAATGAAATCTCTATTTATTAATAGGTTTCAAAATAGTCAGGATAGATGGGTATTTCTACAGGGAGAAAGTAATAGCAATTGCAATGCCCCTGGAAAGTAATTGAAACTTCTTATAGGTAAATTAACGGAAGCAAGTAATGGACTGTGAAGACCCATGTTTTTAATGCATGTCCAGAGCATGGTATTTGGATGTTGTCCCAGTTGAATAATTATTTGTTCATTAATATTTTCTATTTTTAAAATATTTAAAATTGCCTTTTAGCCATACAGGAGCACTTTATCCTTTATTTCCACTGGTAGGGGACTTGAGCATTGAGAGACCTAATTCTGAGTCAGCTGCAATTGCAGAGCCATCAGAATGGATCTACCTTCTTGATGGAATCGCTATAAGCTCATAGATTTGTGTTTTGTCCCTGCAATATATCAAAAGGAAAGCTTATTGATTTGATCTAATTTAATCCGTTTCTAGGGACACAAACCTGAGTTTATACAGCAATGGGAACCATGCAGAATTTTCAGAGATATTTATATAATTATGAAAGCACAGGTGCATCTAAATTTCAGCTGATTTACTTCTATAATAGGTTTTCTTTAGACTTATATGCAAAAATGGAATGGGGAATGTAAATAAAAATACATCCTTTTTAATATCAAAGGGAAAGACATGCCATTTGGAATAGACATTTGCTGGCATCAAATAATTATTGAACTTTTGAGGTCACATAGTTTCAAATTTTCTAATCTGATAACTCTGCAAAACTCTGGAAAGTTTAAAGAAGTGACAAAATTGTCACGTACTACCAAGCAAACTAATTCTAATTAGTGCTAATGGAAATCTGTGAAATTTGTGCCAATTGTTGACAAGTAGGATAGAAGGAACAGTTAAAACTCTTCCAGTCTAAAGTCAGGATTAAAAAATTATGCATTCACTAGGTTATGTAGCTATCCTAGCCAAGTTTCCTTCATGAAAAATACATAATCTTCTTAGGAGCTATCCATAAAAGAATTAGCACTATAGAATTCATCTCTTTCTTCTGTTGAGAAGTTACCAAACTAAAAGGTGAAGCCAGGTATTGCACAGAAACTATAAAACTGTAATACAGTAGAGCAATGTATGCAGGTCAGAGAGCTAAGGCTTCGTCAGTCCTGAGTAGTTTTCAAATACTTCCAGGAATGGTGATCCATCACTTCCATGGGCAGACTCTTCTGGGGCTTGAACGCCCTTTTGGTGTAGAAATTTTTCCTAATATCCAATCTAGACCTCCCCTGGTGCAACCTGAGGCCATTTTCTCCTGTTTTGTCACTTGTTACCTGGGAGAGGAGATCGACCTCCACCTGGCTACCACCTCCTTTTAGGGACTCACAGACAGTGATAAGGTCCCCCTAGGATGCCTTTGCTCCAGGATAAACACCCACAGCTCCCTCAGCCGCCTCCTAAGATTTGAGCTCCAGCCCCTTCACCAGCTTTTTGCCCTTTTCTGGACAAGAAGTTCTTTCAATTTTCCTGGTTTTATGCTATTTATTACCACTGTGTCATCATCTAGGTAGCAATGTGTGTCCCCTAAGCAGAAGGATGCTGCTGATAATTCTGGATTTGATGAATGGAACATTATTATTTTTCCTTTTTAATAAATATTTTTTTTCTGGAGAAGGGTATGTTGTCCAAAAATCCATTAAGAATTTGGGATTTCCAAATAATGCCATAAATAAGCAGGTCTGCTTANGTCTTCTAAAAAAGTGTTCTCCTGAAATACTGTTGATCCAAATTCTATCCAGCTTCAGGGTCTCCAGGGTCTGCCAGCTTCTGTCTGGCATCAGTTCAGTAGTGCAGAGAGCTCTGTAAAAGGCACAAGCAAAGTCCAACTCATTCTTCACCTCTCCTTTGCATTTGCTCTGGAGAGGGAAAGAAAGATAATTAGCAGAAAGAATGTGGAATGATTGTCATCCATGTGTCTTTGAATGCAAATTATCCTCTGCAAGCTGGAGGAGAGATTTTTACATCATTTTATGTAAAAGAAAGAAGCACAGGCCCAGGTATAATATATATACTGAACTAAACCTAAAAGTTATTCCAGCTCAAAAAAGCAAATCTGTCTCTCTGTTAAATTAAAATAATATTTTTTTACTTATTAATTAATTCTAGTTCTAAAATATGATAGCTCCTATAGATTTCTCTTTTAAATAGCCACTAAGAGTAAAAAGATAAAATGGAAAAGTGACAGAGAATTAACCAACAGAATTTAAGATCCCACAGACCACTGTTCAGACTATTAAAATAAACTGAAATACTGTATAATTTATGATGTAGGGTTAAAATAATCGATTTCAAAAATTAAACAGAGTTGAAGGGTTAGTAGGAATTTATTAGACTTGATCAGCATATGGCATTTTTGAAGAAATTTATATTATGCTTTGTAAGGAATGTTACAGAATTAAATTTAATGAGCACAGAAAATGTACTCATCTGTATGGTTCCTAGAGATTGCAAGTTACCTGAGATGAAAGAAAAATAAATGGGATTCTAGAAGTTCTAGTAATTTTTGCCTAGATTAATCTTACTTTATTTCAGCCATCAAAAAAGATACAGCTCTAATCTAAAGTAGTCATCCAGGCTTACTCTGTAGTCAGTGGAGAGAAGAGCTATCTCCAGAGGGCTATTCATTCTATCAACATAGATGAGATGAATTACCTTTTCTTCAGTATTCATCTCTCTTCATTGAATATAGAGCAGTGTAGATGGTTAATTTAGACTAAGGATGCAATTTTTTTCTCCAGTCCTTTTTTCTCTGACGTATAGATGTTTAGCATAAGGATTGGGCTACAACAACTCAAGGCTTTTAAAATTTTTTTACTCTAGGAGGTAATCCAGTGAGGATTTCATGGTTAGTGTCTCTGGAAGCATCAATAAGGCATCTGCCAGCAGGGCTTACCTGGTAATTGTGGAACTTCCTTTGTGGCTGCTATTCCAACCTCTGAAAGCACAGTCAAATGCCTGCCATGCAGAGGCTGACTGGGCTCTTGTTAGTACAAACCCATATGTTCATCCGGACTGTCGTGTCACCTGTACCTGCAATGCCTTCTGATTTGGGCTATGGAGCAGGTGACAGAAAGCACTCAGCTGAAAGCAAAGAAAGTGAAGAGTCCATGTGGCTCCTCCATCTGCTCCCGCGTGTTTCCTCCCTCCCCCACAGTACAGGTGCAGGTATTTTCATATGGGCTGTCAATGCAAACCTCCTTCCAAACTTTTTGTGTGTACCGTGGAAACAAAGATTAAAAATGCTAATCACAGTTATTTTATTTTATTTTTTTTATTTTTCTTTTTATAGCAGGTTTCACTTGTGGTGAGAAATCAACACTTTATCTGTTGGTGCTAATTGGCATGTGTTGTGATCTCCACAGCAATATCACTTCTGAAGCACGTTTTCTACGGAGTTGAGTGAAATGCCAGATGTCAAAAGTTCAGATTAAGACCAGTAATCCAAAACCTGAGATTTAGCCACCCTTTGATTCCTTAACATTTCTGCTTAAGCATCTGGGGACACTTAAGAAACCCAAACCTTCACCTTTAGTTAAATTGAAATTTCTAAATATCAGTGCTTTAATAGTCTTTAAATAAAAATGACAGTGAAGCATGAATGGACTTTATTAAATCTGGCATATTGTGCTGATAGGGCAAACAGAGCAACACATGAGCAAACTGAGACTGAAATAAATCAAAAGATTTTCTGAGTGAAATGATTAAATTATTCCCCTTCCCATCCTTTTCCTTCATGTACATAAGACTCAAATTCAGTATCACACATCAATATATGAGCAATTTTTTTAAAGGAGGGGACATATTAGTAGGCAGAAGGAATACCAATCTCTATGAAAGAGTATTACAGCCCTTATTTTGAAAATATGTCCAACATTATGCTTCAGGGCTTAAGTTGTTCTGTTAGTATTGGCAACTGGGGGACTGGGAGAGGCAGCACGTTTTTTTTTTTTTTTTGATCCAGCATGAACTTCTTTGACTGCTTGGATTGCTGATTATGCAAGTTGAAAATTGAAGTAGAGAGAATTGTAGTTGTGGGGAGGAAGAGGGGAGAGAACGAAAAGAAATAACATACAAATTAAGTTTGGAGTGTGACAGTTGTGTAACAAATGAGAAAGGAAGCATAACAGGGTTGTCAGGAAGATGCTAGATGATTCTTCACAGAGAAATATGCATCTATGAGAGACAAACTATCCTTTCCATTATCCCTTCCCCTCTCTTGTCCTATGAAACCTACTTATAGTTTGATTTCAACAAGTATTACAACTCTACAGTTTTGATATATCCATGAGGAAAATTGCTTCAGCAAGTGATGTCAGGCCCAAGACTCCTACTTCCCACATCTCATTTAGATTTAATGATTTCAAAATCATATAGCAACAGACTAGGAAAGCTGGTTTGTGCTGTTGTCCTCTGTGACTTTAACGAATATTTTCTTTGCATTGCATTCTACCAGAAAATCATCTCTGTGTCATCTCCTGCTATTAGTACCTGTGCTGAACCATATATTCAGTGTGACACTCAAGCAGAGAACTAATATATCTGAGATCCTTAAGCAAAATTTTCATTGTCAAAGCTAAATTTCCAGGCTTAAGATGCAAGTTTTTCTTGTGTGAGTTTAACTGCTAATTAGTACTGGGTTCATGCTAAGTTGTTGTGGTTCACAAAGTGTCTTTAACAGATATCTGAGTAGAAATCTTGTGCCAGTGAAGCTGCCTTTCTCTTTTTTCATCTAGACAGGGATAGAAGGCTCCTTCATTATGGAGTTGGTATCAGTATCTGAGCTAAATAACACATGTACACAAAGCAGCTTTGAGGATGCTCTTTACACTTCCTGTCAATCTAAAGAGCTCTTCTTTCTCCACAGCAGCAGTTTTGAACATAATCACAGGTGACCTCATTTCCAGTGTCTTGACCTTATTTCTGAGATCTGTCATCAAGCATTAATTCATTTTATAGTCCTAAAAAAGCTTTAATAAATAAAGGTAAAAGCTTAGCAAATCATAAGTGAAAGTAATAGATACTACAGATTCAGTGTGGCTTTAATTGTATGAAAGGGAAATAAGATGACTGGAAACTGTCATCAGGAAGGAGAATCAGAAATAACAAATTATTCAGGGCTTTTCACAGGCAAAGTTAGAAAGGCATTTTAATTCAAAATAGAACAAAAGGTTTCTTTTAAAACATGAAATAATTTAAAATCATTAAAACTTTAAGTATGTGTATTTTTTTGTCTTATATAGTTGAAAATCATATAATAATATTCACTTAACTCATTCAGAGTAAGAAATTAATTCTGCATTACAGACAGGATTATAAAGAGATGCTGTGCTTTAAAATGGCATTTGCCTTGCACTAAACTTGTGTTCAGGAGCAGCTTCTAGTTTCCATTAAGTTCAGTCCCCTGGGTCTTTGAAACTGTGTCTCTAAACTAGTTAGCTAGTTCAGAGTCAGCTGCCTTTCCAATGAAACGGTGTCTCATTAGTGATATTCAAGTTAATATTTGAAGTTTTCAGTACAAGCATTTTTTTTTCAATTATTATCCAGGCACTCTGATTTGATACTGCTTTTGCATGTAACCTGTCTGTTTTTATCTGCAGGGAACTATTCTTTATTTATCACTGTATTTGAGGTTATAAGTGAAGCTCTTTGTTAGCCTGAGAATCAGGTTTCTTTGGCAGCTGTTGGGTCCCAGGTATAATTGCAAAAGCCACTTCTGCAGTAGAATTTCCATCAAGTTCATTACTTTACTGGTAATTTGTATGACCTCAAGTGGCTTTATATTTCTTCCTTGGGAGCTCTTGGTTTAGCACATGAGAGTTTTAAGAGCTAGTTTTAAAGCTGGTTTTATTACTTTTATTTTGTTTTTTTCATCCTATAAATAAGTTTTATTTTATGTTCATTTACGTGATTTTATTAATTCCATTTACCCATTTTATTTTTTATCTTCCTTCAAAGCTCTTGGTCTTCATTACACCTGTTAAAATAATTTAAAAAATTATTTTTTGGGGAGTAGTGTGAAAACAAATCTGTTTTATGCTGTTTTCAGCATAAAATTCTGCCTTTAATTTGGAGATAATATTTGTCAAAAGGCATACTTTCTTCATATATCCTTGGAGGGGACAATACACCCCTATCATAAAATCTTGAAACAGAACCAGAAAAATCTTCAGTATGTGCAATACCTGTTTGCTAGCATTTACATTTCATGAATGTAAACTGAAGATTTACAGTAAAATGAAGATGGAAAATGCACCCAGTAATCACAGGTATGTTGCAGTACCACTTGATTATGGTGCTTCTTTCTTGGTTTTTATGTCCCTTTCTTGGTTTCCCTGCATCTTGTCAAATATATCCATGCAATTCACACTTTATATGTAATATATATGTAAGTATTTAAATTACAAGTTAAGAACTGTGTCAGGAAAACTAGTGTTGGGACAAACCCTCCCACATAAGCAAAATCTATATTTAAAAGGCTGTCTTCTCTTGCACAGAGAGGAAAAAGTTATTATAGTAACATTTGGTGTTGTGCAATAGGAAAAGTAGAAATAGGAGGAATGCACATAATCATTCCCCTCATGGACTTAAGAAGAAAGAGTGACTATTTCAAAATGAGGGAAGAAGGGAAGGAAGGATTGTCAATATGTGTAAGATTTTATGTGAAATAGGAACTGAACTATTCAGCCTTGTCTGGTCTAAGTATGACAAAAAAATTTTGGGATGCTCTAACTCAGAAAGAAAATGAAGAAATGGAACTCATTGTTTTTAAAGTCTTCCTGTTATCTCTCAAGGACATTCATAAAGTAAAGGACATTCATAAAGTAAAATAACTGTGTATAGCCCTGATAAATTTCAGAATATATATGTGCTGACATAGAGCTGGTGTAGCTGTACTGAGCATGTCACAGCTCACAGCAATGTTACCCACATTAGTAACTAATACAGTCAGAGCAACTACTACGCCACTAAATTTGTAGGATTTGTCTCATATTCCCACACCTGGTGTAGATACTGAGCCACTAGAAATGGCATGATTCCATGTATGCTGAAACTTAACTGGCATGGCTCACTCATTACAATAAATTATGTCATGAAAGGCATCCATAGGAGAGATAGAAATGAAAGTAGAAGAAAAAGGAGTAACAATGTAAATTTCAAGGAAAATCTTATTTTTTAAGCTGTGATAAATCTACCAGTGACTTTGGTCAAGTGCTACTCAAGAGTCTCAGGCTAATAGGAGTTGAATGGCTGTTCAGCTCCATTAATTTCAATTAAAGAAATCTGATTCCTATCACTAATCGTATCTGTTCTTGACAGCCTTGGATCTTTGAAAAAGTTTTCATTGCAGCACAAGAAAGGTACAATTCAGGAAGAGACCTGATGTTTAGTGAAGTCAGAAATCTGTTGGTTAAGAATTCTGTTACCTTAATGTAATGGCATATCTTATTACGCTCATTTCCTTCACGTAAAACTTACACTTTTAGGGAAATGGTAATGCAGTGGATTCTCAAGTTCACCCTGTCAGTTTTAAAGGGTCACTATTTATATTACTGAGCACTGTACATTCCATACAATTTACATCATGACTCTTCACAATTTCAGTTGTCACTTTAAGTGAAAATATCTCAGATCTAACTGGCCTCTGATAGCTGTTAAATCTTGCATGTTGCAGGACTACACTCACACCATGTTCTTCTCAAAGAGATTCAGAAGTCTGGCTATAAAAACTTACTAAAATGCTGAGCTGAATATATTTACAGCTTTTTAATTGTCATGATATTCTGTAAGAATTTGATGTAGTCCTTCATAGTTACATGAATGGACTGGTTTTCATTTGGAAGTAGAGTTTTGTGGTATGTAGGCTGTTTTCCTGAAATCTCTGGAGCTGTCAGGTTTTGTGCATCCTATGTCCATGCTACTAAGCAAAGGAGGGCCAAGAAGGGGCCATTAATACTCAGTCTAAATGCAAAAAACTGGATCATATTTGAATATCTTAGGACTTGTCTCCCCTATAGAAGAGCTGTCTTGAAAAGAGCTGCCTGGAGTGAACTGAAGCAATGGCAATGCTGTCTAACGGTGACATGATGCAGATGATTGGGGATCCACTCCCTCTTCCATCTGTGTATCTTTTTTTTCTTACATTGCTTGCTCAACTTTCTAATGAAATTAAAGTTATTTATATGGATAATTTATTACTGAGATTTTGCTATTACATCTATTACAAAAAGAACAAAAATATGGTTAAATCAAAGATGTAAATAACTTACAATAGATCAATGACTCCCATTAGTCACATCAGCAAACTTATTCAGTGAATAACCATTTTTGTTTATATGGCTGTAGCTGAAAGATACTCCATCATTTTAATTCCCTCTTGATGAAATTTAAGGAAGGACTCCTAGATACAGTGTTTTAAATCATGAGGGTGCTGATCTGGTGAAAGTATCTGTAGATCATAAATTTACACTAGATTTTTATTCTTAGAACATGAACTAAGGGATTAAAGCTTGTGGAATCCTCCAGAATAGAAAGGCTGTAAAGGAACTGTGAATCCTCCTTGATCTCTCAAAGAAGTTGCCTTGTAGAGTGTGGCCACTTGTGAAAAGGCAGATAAGGCTTAATACCTGTAATATTAGAAGAAAAAGCATTGAAGAGATGGACACTTTTGAAGGAAAAAGTGTGGGGATTTGAGGAGACAGAGTTGTAAAAGGAAAATGAGAATTTTTTTAGAGTCAAAGTCTTTAGGGTCCAGAAGCCATTTAAAAAGTTGGCTTTATTTCTATTAACGATAAAAATCTGTGGTCATAGAGAGCTATGCAAATGGCATCATTGTAGTTCTAGCACTGGTGTTCCTTTATTTCTGGTAAAAATCCAATAGTCTCAGAAGATCTGTCTGCAGGAGAGATGCATTATTTTATCCACAGATGTTCTGAACTATGTAACCAACACTTTCTCAGGAAAAATCAGATGAGAAAGCAGACTATGGAACTTGGACAGGTGTCACTGTTACATTTTTTGGAGGACGGCTTTTAACATCCAAGTTGGTGCCCAAATAATCTGCATCCTTCCACTGCATAGTTTGAGTGTGTTTTGCTGAAAGGAGAATTTCTTCATATTGAAAAATCACAGATTGAGAGTGAAAGGATAATATTGAAAGAGTGTAGAGTAGTTATCATTTGTGACAAGTGATAAGAAGCCAATGAGGCAAAATAACTGAGCCTTTTCTTTCTTTGATAAATTCATACATATTTATGGAAAAAGGATAATCTTAAAGCTATTTCCAGTTTCATGGCTTGTTTTGTTTATGTTCAGCTATAATCCTTACAGTTTTATGAAAGTACCCCATGCTGTGTCCTTTATTGTAAATCATCAATGCCATGATTGCTATGAGATAAGTAAGATTAAGGTTATGTTATCCAATTGGTATCACGTGCCTTTGTTTTGCATTACTCATTTAATACATATTCATTTGGGGCAGATTTTTTAGAAAGCTATTTCTTCAGTTATAGTAAGTGTGGATATGAGATATGTTGATTTGAGCTTTTATAGATGTTCGTAGACAGAATGAATATATAGGAAAGAACAGTAGCACTAACTGCACTAGTTTTAGTATAAAAATTGAAAGTAGGTCAAATAATTATAGCAATTACTTTGGTTAATTAAAAGTAGGGAGATGGAAAATTGCTTAGAAATATTTATCAGTTTAGAATGGGATGTGAGAGGAAATATCCAATCCAGTTTAAGGCTAACAAGAAGTATGAGAAGCTAGAATACAGGGATAGCCTGTCTAGAACCAGTGATAAAATAATGAAGAAAAATATCAAGGTAATGTCAGGGACTCTTAATGATCAGCAGCTCAGTTTTATTTCTAACCTGAAGGTGGAATGGTGGAAGGTGGCTGTGACACATGGGGTGCACTTGTTTTTTTTTTTTTTGTGGTAAGGGCTCAGTGTGTGTCTAAACTTGACCAGGCAAACCTGCTATGATGTATTCCACAGAAGGTTTGTGACAAACTCTGGAAGGCTTGTGAGTGGCAAAGATGACACAGCAATTAAGGACCACAGTCTTTTACTGCCTCAGAACTGCTGGTCCAGTGCCTCAAAACAGTGGATTGTCTCCTCAGCAGTAGTTTGAGCTGCTCTAAATATTCAGCTTGCCTTGCAGAAGAAAGAAAGGACTGCTTTTCTCAACAGGAGAAGAGATTATCACCCCAATCCTTTTAAAAGACAAGGATGCAGCATATTCCTTGGTTAAGCCAGGCTTAGCGTGCCTAAGTCTGTGCTCCCTTGTTTTCTAGTCTGTCTAAAAGATGCCATAATGAGGAATTTCAAAAGCCAAGGTGGCTAAAAGGTCACTACTAAAAGGTGACTTGATACTTGAAAACTATGCAAATGTGAGTGTGGGCTCAGGCTGTGTAGGCATTGATTACAGGACCTAAAGCAAGTGCACACAGAGTTTAATGAGCTGAACAAGGACCCTGGTTCATGGTCAGAGCTTGAGACCATGGCTCTGTGTCTTAGGTTGTAATGCAAGATGTAACTAGAAGTATGTATTCTATCACTCTGTTGAAACTAGGTGGAGTAGCGTTTTTCATTTCTTTTATGACTCATTTTTCATAACTTGGTGGGGGGATATCTTCTGTTGGTAGGCTTGTTGTTAAAACTACATGAGGCAGTGTTCATTATCTCTTCTACAACTTATTTTTTGTCTAGGGAGATATTTTTTAATGGGCTATTGAGTCTTATTGCATGACTGATAAAAATACATCATTTTATTGTGAGATGCTTTATTTGGGGGAGGAGCCAAGCATTTCTTATTTAGATAAAAATCTGAGATGTGGAGCACCAAGGCAGCCTTTTTCTACAGGATTCCCAGAGGAAGACCAGGCCCTACACCACCACTAGACCTTCAGAAGAAAACTGCACACTTCCACAGGATCATTGCTTCAACAGAACCACATCTGTCACTCCAGGAGGACTGCAGCTGCCATTTAATCAGACTGCTACCAACACCCTGACCAACAAAACACCCTAAACAACAAGGTATCAGGTTGCATTCTGACTCTGTCAGTGTGTTGTTGTTTTTTTGTATCTCTGCATTTTTATTTTAATTTCCCTAGTAAAGAAGTGTTATTCCTTTTCCCATATATTTGCCTAAAAACTCCTTAATTTCTAAATTATAATAATTCAGTCAGAAGGAGTTTATATTTTCCATTCAAAAAAGGCTCCTGCCTTCCTTAGCAAACACCTATCTTTTCAAACCAAACACTTTGGACAATCAGACTGGAAATGCCGACTGGGTTGTGTTATCCTCATTTGAATGGAACACTTGGTGCTCTGACTGTAAGCTTTTCCATGCCCAATACTGTAAAGATCAGGGATTGGTCATAACATCCAACATAGAATATGGGGCTTTTGTTTTGTTTCTTTTCTTCTGTTAAAGGAGACCTTTGTGTTTAATACCATAATATGCAGAACTTTTTTGATCTTGAGACAAAAATTTCTAATGTGCTTTATCTCCAATTCACACCCTTGCATCTGAAATGAGAAGGGATGTGGAGACTTGTTTGGATCTTTAATCTATAGAAGTTAAATCTGAGAAGGTTAACAACGTTGAGAAGATTCACCCATCTTTTTAATTTACAAGCACACCAGAGACAAAAGTGAAATCCACTCACACCAGGAAGGGAACTTTTTCTAAGTTACACATCTTGCTCCACAGAAAGTGCAGTTGCAACTGGCATCCCACCCTCACAGATCCATTAAACTGGATGTAACAGAAGTTTACAGACACAGACATACTGTTGATTCTGTGGGCCTTGGTGCATTAATGCATTTGATTCAAACGCAGTAGGAAAAGGTTCCAGTTTGGAGAGGAAAAGAACTTACTTAAACTCATTTAGCTTTTTAGAGACCTAAATGTGCTGTCTTGGCACAAAATGTTGGCTTAATTTTTTTTTCCTACTGTAATTTAGATATTTGTAGTAGAAATGCAAAAATATATTAACATTTTACAGAATACATGTCAAGAAAGAAAATACTACACAGAGAAGAAATTTGCTTTCAATTTTTAAACGTGGTATTGGAGATTTGATTTTTCCAAAGTTAATCTGGACTTGAAGAAAAAAGAAAGGAAAAATAATGTTAAACCACTGATTGTTCTAACAGTAATTGCTCTCAACTGTTGTTGTGAAGGATTTCCATTCTTACTGTATAGAGCTTCATGTCAGTCAGGGATGCTAAAAGTTCTAAACAAATTTTTAATATATGCTTGCTGAAAAGGTGGGATTTCTGAGTTGTATTACTGTATCTCTAGTATTGTACACTGGATTAGAATGTGGCCCCAAATGTATTTCTATTTTTCTTATGAAATATGAGTTTCCTAGAGGAAAACATTTTAATATCTCCCATATGGCCCACTTATGAAGCTATGGAACAATTAGTAATTTTCATTATTAAATGAGTTTATCTGCATTCTGTATAAGAATAGTACTTTATGTAGATAAAAAGACAGCCTACAAAGTATATTGTGATATAGCAATATTACATATGAGATATAGTTTGATGTTGAAATTTTAATTTATTTATTCTTATTTCATTAGGCTGCTAAATCTTAATGATAATATATTCAGATCAAACCAAAGTATGCAGCTTTTTACTAATATTATCCAATGATAGGAACAATAATTTAAAGAACTAGTACATGTGTCAAATGGAAAAGAACATCAGTATTTTTAAAAATTAATTAATAAATCCTTATTGCCTCATTTTATCTTTGTTCTATTACAGATGCTTGTTTTATTTTGCCTATTGCTTTGAATTCTTAGATATTCAATCTGCAGAAGACACCTTTCCCCATCTCTAATCTAATGACTGCATCTATCACTTCTGCTGTAGCTTCCTATATTACACTGTTCATTCTAACACTTGAGTTGTATGCCATGTAAAGATGAAAAAGCAATCATCATCGAATATTAGAAGGTTTTTTCAACCCTTATTTAACAATTCATTTCATCTGGTGAGTCTATAAAATATGACAGAGGAAATTTGACAATCAACTCAGCAAGATACCTCAAATTTGGGCTAGTACTCAAAGCATAATTCCTTTCATCCTTCTCGAACCTGATGCATGTATTGTATTTTTCATGTCAAAATCTGGCTGACTCTTTACTGCCTGGTATCCTTGCCTTTGTTGTTGTGAGGGGTCCAGGAGAGGCCCCTAGGAAAAAAGCAGTCACAAAATTTCTCTTGTACATATCTTTTTTAAATTTTCCCAGACTCCCGCTACTATAGAAGATAATGGTTAAATACAAGAAAAAACCCATTCTATTTGTTCCCCAGATAAACATAAACAAAAACCCCAGTATCAATTCTTTCTGTGCCATAACACTGACAAGACAAACATACAGTTATATATGTCACATGGTTGTTACAACAATGACCACCTTTTATATTTCAGCATTGGACTAGTAAGGCAATTAACTGCACTCAAAATTACACAGGAAATGTTTCTCTTAATCAGAAAATGCATGCATTTCCACCAAATACCTAATTTACACATTATTTCTGAAACCGTACTCACCAAAGGAACTGGACTGAATAGGTGAATATCAATGAGGGGCCTGTTTATTTTTGGGGGAGCGTGGGGGAAAAGATACCCTGGTATCTGGTGTGAGTGAACTGCCTTGGCATTAGGAAGAACTGCAGAATCTGATGATGACTCCTGTGATTTAGCACACATATTTTTGAATATTTCTGTCTCACTTAATGCAAGCTGTTGAAGGGATGATGCCAATACCAGAAGGATTTTCTAAGAATTATGTTTAGTAAGACTTTCATAGCAAGACTAAAAAAATCTTGTGACACCGGGAACTTTGAGGTGATAAATTTGAAATGGGTCATTCCTCCATTTGCCCCCAGGAGGCAATGCAGCTCAGAGGGATGCTGTTAGAGCTCTACCTTTCACTGAAATTTGGTTGAGTTAAATTTTGCATGGAGCTTATCCAATCCCTCGATAGTTTAACAGAAGCAGTTAATAGCTATTCCACTTGTCAGAAAAGGAAAATCTGAGCATGCTGAAAATAATCAAATATATTAAAACCAATGCTCAATTTTCACAGAAGAAGGACTTCAGTTATCTATTATAAGTTATTTCTTATCAGTGACATTGCTGATAACTGCTATACCTCTAGGAGACAAGTAATAATTTCTTCTTAAAAAAATGAATGTTAGAAACCACTGTATATTGTTTAGCAAATGCAGTCTTCAAAGTAGAGCAGTCTTCAAAGGCTGGATTTTCATACAGTTCTAAGGTTTTTGCACTACTTTTTGATTTAAGTTTTATTGATAGGTGAACAATTGAATGATTATCATCTTATTATGATAATTCCTGTCTTCTCTATTTTGTTTCTATCATTAAATCTCAAAGCAATTTGCAGTGGAAGTCAGTATTATTATTACTGATTCCCAGGAAAAGCAGAAGTAAAGTAACTTGTCTGGCATACAGGGGCTGAATCAGAAATGGACGGATAAGTGCATCAAGTAAAATTAGGTTTGGTTGTCTAGTGGGACAAGATGTCTCCTGTGCACAACAGAGTGCAGAGTGAAAAATCCTATTTGTTTCATCTTAATTATGCCATAGGGTAGATAATTGCTTAAGAAAAAAATAAGCCATGGTCTGAATCAACAGTAAATATATACATACAAAATTTTGGTTTAAATATAGATAGTGACTACAAGCTTGGCATGATTAACCACTTAGTTATGGTGATTTTATGCACCTATGCTTTGCATCTGCCACAATCTACCAGTATTTTAACTGGGATATTTTAAGAAAAAAACAAAAATACCCTTTTAATTTTCTTAGGTTCTGATTGGATGTTTATGCTTTAGTTAAAATGATATCCCAAATAATTATGAAGTTTATGTCTTTACTATAGCAGACTTGAGTAAATGGGACACTGTTCTGAAAATGTAGTTTTCTGAGTTAATTAAGTGAAAGAAAATTTATCTTTGCTTCTGCTCATTGCTGATTTTCCTCTTGGTAAAAAATTCAACAGCTCTCTATGAGAGCCACTCAAAGAACACTGTGCCCCTTTGGCACAGACTAGTAAACAAGTCCCACAGAGCTTAGAAGATTATCAGCTGCTGAGGAAGCAGACGTTTGACTGTGAGCCTGTAGACATACTCAGCAGGGTGCATAAAATAGGGTAAAAATAATTGTGCCAATGTGTCTGGTTGAGAAATTCAAAATTCCAGCAAGTGAGAAAATAAACAAACATATGAGATGGAAAATTGCAGTAACATCAGAGCGAGGTGCTTTGTGGAGGAGCTGCTTGAGAATATATTTTTGCTCTTTGCAAAATTTTGCAGAGAGGAGCAAAATAATTATGTTGTGGATATATGACAGAAAAGAAAGAAAAGTATGGAAGACTTGTAACTGAAAGTTGTAACTGAAAATATTATTTAAAATTATTGTAGATGGGAGAGAGGAAGCAAAATAATGACACTGCTCTTCAATAGCAATAGTGAACTGATTTATGTAATTTATGCCAGTACTTGTATTTATCCTCCCCAAACTCTAACCACAGTACAAAAAGAATGACCTTATATCAATTATAAATTGTGGGAGGAAAAGAGATTAATGAACTAAAAATAGTAAAAAAGTCACTTTAGGTTCTATGTGTCTTGAGAAGATATGTTCCAGAGCTTTTACTTCATATACTGCAAAAGGTGTGGGACTTCCCATGGCAGTCCCTTTGAACCTCTGAACTGTGCACTGGAGTAGAGAAGGGACACTCTGCTGCTATAGCCCCATGCCAGAAGTGGGTCATACCCCAGGGAAAGATGCCCTGAGATCTGGCTACAGCAATTTCTCTGTGGCTGTTTTGCTGTCAGTCTGCGCTCTGAGGAGGCAAGGAGGAAGGGGAGGTCTTTTGCACATGATAAAGAGGATTTATTACTCTGGAGAATTTGGCGGCAGAAGACAAAAACGCAAGGGAGCAACAGCTGAAATATGGAGGTTCGTGGGGAGAGTACAAATCATCAGCAAATCAGAATTGCTTCCAAGGAGGGGTAAAAGCAGAGTTCACAAAAGCATCATCCAGTGAGGGAGGTGGGGGGGAGACTGGGTCACTTGGACTAATGAGAGGTCCAGTTTTTAGGGGATTTCCAAAGGGAGATTCCAAGCAGGGGGTAGGCACAAAATAGGATTGACAGGTAATTCAGGATAGATTGACAAGGTGGATGGGAGGGTATGATTTGGACTAAACCATTAACTTGGGCAGAACAAACCATTAACCAGAAACACACTGCAGCAGAGGAGTGTGGAGAAGGTGTTGTGCTGGGATCTCAGCAGTTAAAAGCTGGCATTTGTGACGCTGAGCTTCCCAAGACATGAGTGATGCCAAGGAGCAAGTTGAGGAGGGAAAAATGTTGTGGCAGTGCCGTGCTGCCCTTGGCATGCCTTTTGTAGTCGCAGTGTTCCTGGAGCTGAAGGCTTTGGGGTTTTCTCAACCCTAACCCTAAGTATAACCCTAACCCTAAGTGGAGCATTAAAAGCAGACATTTGCCAAGCAGTGGTTTCAAGGAGAAAGGTGTGGAGGGATCAATGTTATGACAGTGCTGTGCTCCCCTTGGCATGCTCACAAATAGCTGCTTTTAATGCTCTGCCCAGGGTTAGCATTACGCTTAGGATTAGGATTGAGAAAACCACAGGGCTCAGATTCCAGGGACACTGCAGTTGCAAAAGGCATGCCAAGGGGTGCACGGCACAGCAACTGCATTGTTCCTTCCACAGCTTTCTCCTTGGCACAACTCATCTCCTGGGAACTTCCATCTCACAAATGTCTGCTTTTAATGCTCCACTTAGGGTTAGGGTTATACTTAGGGTTAGGGTTGAGAAAACCAGAAAGCCTTCAGCTCCAGGGACACTGTGACTGCAAAAGGCATGCCAAGGGCAGCATGGCACTGCCACAGCATTGCTCCCTCCTCATCTTTCTTCTTGGCACCACCCATGTGCTGGCAATCTCAGCCTGACAAATTACTTTTTTTATTTCTCTGCTTTGTATTAGGGTTGTGACTAGATTTAGGGTTGAGAAAACCACAAAGCCTGGATCTCCATGGACATTGCAAGCAGTATGCAACAGAAGAGACTGAATTTTGAGATCTTCATGCTATTTCAATACTACTCACAAAACCTAATCTGTGGAATGTCATGGCAAATGGTAGGTTTCTCCAGTGAATGGTGGCCCAAGGACAACATTTGTGTAAAACCTCTGTGTGGGTCTGTCAGCATACATGTGATGGGGTATGAAGGTCGAAATAAGGACCAGGCACTGTGAGGAACAGTGTGATCCAGAGGACAGCTTGTGGGCACATCTGGAGTTATGCTGAGAAATTAAAGCGAGCACATCTGGGCTTGCAGGCATCTTAAGTCCAGACATCTTAAGTTTCAGTGGAATAGCATCCAACACAGTCATAGAAAAGAGGCAGAGCACATGTGATGAGCCTCAATGTGTATATCTGCTCATTTCAACCGTGACAGAAACCCAGAGCAGAAAGATGAGATAATAAATATTATGTGAGGAAACTGTAAAATGAGAAGTCAGGTAATGTTTTGGCGACAGCTTTGTTGCCTTTTTTTACCTTGTGCCTATTCACTCCAGATTACCCATTCAGCATACTTTGATGGACATTCTCACAGATTGTCCACAGATTGTTGTTGCTGTAAGCTGCTTGATTTCCTCTTTTTCATTCCTGCAGCACTGCCTTACTGAATTCTTTGGTATCAGTGTGGCCTTACATCCATAGGAAACAAATAAATCATGAATATATGATTTTCTTGGTTTTCTTTTCTTCACTGATTTGCCCTCTTTTTGCATGCAGTAGCAAGTTTCCCTCTTCTTTTGGTGTCTACTAAGTCTTTCATTGATGAGAAAGAGACCAAATAAAAATATAAAAAAATGAACTTCTGTGACATGCAAAATACTCTTGTAGATTCTCTTCTCATTTGCAACAGATTTTGTATAATTTCCCCCCCCCATTCTAGAAAGCAATTCACAAACATATATGGGCTTATTTGGATTTACTGAGATCACCAATACGTCGTGATATGGACTTACTGAAGTGAGTCTGAAAAAGGGTTGCATGACAATTAAGAGATTGAAGCATCTTTTTCATGTAGAGAGTCTGTGACTGGAGAAGAGAAGGCTCAAGAGGGGACCTTATCTGTGTGCATTAACTTCTTGTGGAAGTGAATGAAGGCAAGGAAATCAGGATCTTTTCAGCAGTGCTCACTGACAGGACAAGAATCAAAGCACATCAATGAAAAAAAGATGAAATTCCATGTTAACACAAGAAAGAAGTTTTTTCTCTGAGGGTGACCAAGCACTGGTGCAGATTGCCAGGAGCCAAACTGGACATGGCTCTGGGTAACCAGTTCTACATGTCCCTGCTCGAGTAGGGGAGTTAGATGATCTCAATAGGTCCCTTCCAACCTGAACTATTCTATGAATCTGATTTTGTGCATATCTTTTTGCTATTTTTTCTAGTTAGTACTTGCCTGAAAATCAAACTAATATTACATCATTATTCTGTAGTTATTTGTTAGCAAGCAATCTTTCTCTCTTGTAGTCCTGAAATGTTCTAAGGGCTTTTTCTCCTCTCCAGTACATGATATTTAGAGTTCCATGAGAATATTTTTACAGAATAATCCATATTATCTTTGTATCTACATATTTTTATTCAGGGAACTGATGTTAATAACCCTTATAATCCTCTAAATGTAGACATCAAATGCTACGAAGTCAAGGGCCTCGCTAATTTGTACTTGCAAAACTAGTTGTGAGTCCTGCATTAAGCTGTCTGTTCGAGTCCTTTCTGAAATTAACAATTGTCAGCAGAGGTTTCTCATCTCCACGTTAAAATGATCAAATAATTTAACATATTTATGGTCCCTTCCCTTCTTCAGAACTTATGTTCTTTGGGATCAGTGCTGTATTGATGGGGAATTTTCCCTCTCTATTTCAGTCCAACTGTTTTACTAAAGAGAGTTTGAATACGTTACCATAATAGCAATAATTTACATGGGGATCTTTTGAGAACTAGATACATCAAACAGAAGTAGAGTTATACACAGGACAGTGGCTGTCACTTTTGGTTTTCTGAGAGGTGCATTAAGTTTGCTATTACACTCTGATGTTCACTTATATTCCACTTTAAAGGAATTTGCTGCTCAATATTGCTTATCAATATATTTCTTAAACAGAGAAATAGGACTCCATAAAAAAAATCTCTCAAATGCTCAAATATTTTGATTTTCAATTTTTTGTAACAGGTAATTTTATACAGCTGTGAATCAAGTAATGGTACAGATGAATGATTGTCTGTGGTTCTGATTGTTTTAAGGTTTCACACATTTCTCAGTGCATCCATTCTGTGCCCTCCATAGCATTTCTGGGAGGGTGAATAAACGAAATGTTTTGCACATTTCTTTGATCAAGAACTGAGCTTAACTCAGCTTTACACAGAATTTGAAAGCAAATCAGGATGGCCTTAGGGTTTGGTTTGTGTTTTTTTTATTTTTTCAGTGTAGATTTCTACAGTAATTTTTTCATTTTATTCCAGAGATTATTAGTTTTCAGAATAATGAAGCATATCCTGGAAGAATAAGGAGCTACTTATACTATATTTGCTATGTTTTTTCTAATATCAAATTAACAGTTAATAAATCTGAGTAGATGAATATTTGGTGTGAAACTGAATATTTGATATATTTGATTTTGAAACTGAATAGTTTCAAAAACTATTCAGACTTTTGGAAACATTAATATTTGCAGTTCCCTCTATCCAAAGCAGAATTGCTTTGACATAGTAGTTCCACTCCTTCTTCTCCACAGCCTATTTACATGTCTTTGAAAGACATTTAAAGTAATTGCAGTGATCCCATGACTGAAATTTGAGATATAGCAGGAAGTAGCCTAGCTCACCTACATATGCAATCCCACAAAACAAAAATTATTTGCATGTATTACATGAATTTTAGTCTTTGGTATAATCACAGGTTGAAATAAGAAACACATAAAAGATCAACATGAAATATTTTCACATGTCAAAAACACCAGTGGAGAGTTATTTTAATTATTTTTAAAAAGTGTCCACTGGCAGACTTAAACGTTTTTATTTATCATATTAATTTGGAATAAATTGTATTTCTTACTGTTATTTTTATAAAAAGAAAGAAAAATAGATCTGTGATATTGTGTTGGTTATTACATATGTTGGATTTGTTCGCTCATGTTCTTGTTATCATGACATGGAAACAAGGGTCATTCTATGGATTAGCATCCAGAATGAAAAAGCATGAAGGACTTTTCTCCTTTATCTGATCATACAGGTGGGACAAGCTAAGCAGAGTATCAGCAAACTGAATGGCAGTGATAACCACTGGTGGGGATAAGAACAGGAGAGGTTTAATACTATATTCAACAATAAAAAAGAAAAGAAACATGTAACTTTCGAAAAAATTGAGCAAGAAGTCAAGTTGTAACTTAATTTGGAATAAATGATAAGAGTTTTAGGGTCTTTGTGCCTGTTGATTTATCTGAAATAGGTTTCCCACTTGCTTGGAACCATATAGATGAAGTCAGTCATCTAAATGTGCAATGTGGCGCAGTAGAACAGATTCTCTATTTCAGTGTCCTAAGGCTCATGGGACTCAGCATGTGGGACTTAGGGTTTCCTGAATTAAGATAACCAGTCATGAGCTTGTGGAGGGTTTTTCAGCACAGTCAGTCTTTCTGATGTGACCTGGGAAGATATATTCTGAGATACTGATCTACCTTTATACTTGGGTGCCTAAAACTAAATAAAAGTAGATTTAATCTAAATGAAAATATCCTATATTTCAGGAATATCTAAAGGACCTGTATTTGGAAAAGGAGACTGATCTTCTTAATATGAACTTACATTTCAGAATCTTTGAATTAATAATTAATAATATGTCACAAAATATGGTTTCTATAGAAATTTGCAAGTAGGTTTCACTTGGAAACAGTTAAGGTTGTCTGTCTTTCTTTCTTTCTTTTTTTTTTCTTTCTTTCTGTCAGTAGTCAATCAATAAACATAGAATAACAAAAAAATCATGATGCAGTTTCATGCTGATGATGCCTTAAGTTTTAGCTTTCATATTTTTGAGATTCTATATTGCCTTATTGTGCAAGTCTGAACTTCATATAAAGTGTTGGCAAGTTCTCTTCACAGTTTAGTTAGACAAAACAATCCTTTTCCTGCCTGAGAACCAAGGACACCATTGCAGCTTCAGGCCCAAAAAGTGTAAACAACAGTGAATTGAGGAGAGCAATCTGGGAGGATGGGACTGCACAACCTGAAGCTGTAATTGGACAATTAACCCCAATATGTAAATGGACCAAAACCTATAAAAGTGTGAAAACTTGTGACTGGTCATCATCTTGGGTGGAGCCATGGCCAGGCTCTTGTACTGCCCAAGGTGTATCCTTTGAAGGCCTTTTTAATAAATACCTATTTTATTCCTTTAACACTGCCTAGACTCTGTTCCAGGTCAGCCTCTCAAGGCATCACTGGGTTCAGCTACACAGGACTCGATGCCAAGACCCTCCAGTATGACTTGTACCTGAACATTGAATTAGGAACAGAAATTGCCAGCAGGTTTCCTTCTGTAGTAAGGTTGTCCTCCTGTCCTTCACAGTAACTCTCTGCTAATATTCATTCTTGCCTTGTTTTTCTTCCTGACTTCCCTTTTATTACTGTCCTGAATGTTAATGCTATAAGAATGAAGTGTCTAAAACTTTGATTACTCAACAGGGTTCATCAAAATTAAGCTGCACTGCAGTATGTGCTCATAGCATTATTGTCAATGGCTGCTCAGTTATAAATTTACTGAAGAAGAGAGTAAATGGTGCTTTCAGACAGTATTTTCACAATTTTTCAAAACTGTTATATAAATGTCTTTATTTTTCATTTTTGTTTTCTATCACAATGAAAAAGAGATTAAACCTGAATCACATTTTTAAAAATAAATTGATTCATCGGTAGTCTAGGTGTTTGCTTTTTTTTTATTACATCATTTGTTTTAGACTCTTCATTTGACACTGAATCCCTATATCTATTGAACTGTGAGCATTTTGAATTCTACATAGAGACCCTGTGTTCCTCTAAATGTATCATTTCTGTTCGCAAATACTTTTTTCCCCCTGCCTTGAATTGTCCTGCCTTTATATTTTTATTGTTAAAGGCAGGAGAAGTGACAATGAAAATAGAGCAGTGTGCTTTGCTGATGAACATTGTGCCAGGACATTGCATCAGCTGTGGGGCCCTCAGCTGCTCATTCTTCTGCTGTTTTACTTCATACTATTCCTTGACTGTACAGCTTTTCTTCATGGAGCTATGAGAGATGTAGATGGAAGGATGATTCTGGTATTTCTTTATAGTCTTTCCATCCATCAAAGGCATTATGAAGATACAGCATTGCAAAAATATTGTTTCCTGATGGTACTTCTTTAGTCTTGCTCTGTATTTCTTAATGTGGTCTTAGAAAAAATTGTTTTGGCAATTTTTTTATGTTTCCAAACACAATTTCCAAATACTATGTGTATAGAATCAGGAATCAGCACTGTAGGATCTCTCTCTCTTACTTTGGCAGCCTATGGATTGGCAGCAATGGCTTGAATCTAACTTCCAAATTAAATAGTAAGCTCTTCTGATCACAGAACTAGTGTCTCAATCAGGAGTTAATTGTCCTAGTCACTCTTTATAGTCAGTGTGATCAATATCATGTCTTTCCAGATGAAAGTAAATCTAAATAAAGTAACATGAGCTATCCAGCAATGTCTCTTTCACCTTATTGGGGTGAAGCAAGGTTAGCAAGCTAGCTTAGATGACGGAAGCAAGAATTAAGTGAGGTGAATCCTACCAAATCTGTCAGCTGGGTATTTTTTGTGGTGTTGTACATTGGCCTTGCAGATTGCACAGCTGGTTCTGATGGAGGCTCCTAAAGGTGTTTAAAAAGAATACTTGTCCCTTTTGTGCAAAGAAAATCAAATGAAGGGAGCAGAAGGCATAGAAATGACCATGACTTGTGTCCTGAGATAAAGTCAGTAAATAATATTCAACTGTCATTTAGGTAATTAAATGAAATAATTTTCTGTCCAGAGAAATTATTAATTAATTAGATTTTTGATGTCTTAATTTGATCCAAGACTTGTAGGAAAAATCAATCTAAGTGCATGGAATTTGCAGCGTTGGCAAAACTCTGAGCCTTTGTTGACAGTATTCTACAAACATGTAAGCATGTGCTTCCCTCTCAAGCACATGAGCTGTATCAAGGTGAAAGCATTGCCTGCTGTGTACTTGGAAGAGCCAAGCTGCAGTGGCAGAATTTTGAAATATGGAGAAAGCTTATGATTAAAAAAAACCCTTTAATGGAGAGGCAATCTTACCATTAATGACAAAAGTCCTTCTGAATTAAAGACTGCCCAATTGCAATCAAGCATAATATCAGAAGAATAATATATGTCTCAAGGTGTATGGATATGGATAGAGAAATACCAAATGCATCCATACCTTGATATAGAACTGAAGAGAGGTGCTAAATATGTTTGCATTTGGCACTGTTAACTATGCTTAAGCAATATTTGCAAAAGCTTTTAAAAAGTGCTTTTTTTAAAGAGAGAAAATATGATGCCATCTGTTTACCTCACACAAGCACGTTGGTTTGTGCAAACTAGTTATTATGGATATTATAACTGACTTGACAAGCCAACACCTGTTTGTTTCGACAAATACCAGTACTGAAGTTTGCACACACTCCCACAGACACAGAGGGGCTCTCCGAAAAGTGAACTCATGCTGAACAAGAGCAAATGAAGACAGCATTAAGTACTGGTCACAGTGTAATCTTCATCCTTCCTTATAGATATAAAAGTGATCTGACTCCATCTTCTTCATTTAGAATAATTTCAGTATGATTACATTGACTTTCAACTTTTTAGTTATCTTGCATCGTGTGCTCATTTCTCACCATCACAGATGTTGCTGAGGTGCATATGAACAGAAATATCATGGTGTAGAAATTAGAGTGTGAACAAGCTAAGAAACTTGATGCTTTGGCTGTACAGTGCTCTGAGGCCTCTGGCAGCAGGATATATAGGTGTGGAGCTCCATCAACAGATTTAAAATTTGTGTTTGTGAAAGCTCACAAAGGAAGTGGCTACAGATCTGTCTAGAGTTTGTGAGCTATATATATGTTTTTATACATTTTATTAATTTTAAAATTGCAGCCAAAAAGATGTTCCAAATCACCAGTAATTTTAAGGAATGAGACCAAAGAAAAGCAAAGCGTCATGGAGAAAGCTGATTCCATTGCAAATGATCCAAGAAATGAGGACAAGGTAATGGCAATACGGTGCCTTTAGTCACATATTTTAAATGCACAGGAATATCTGAAGATGTGGATGAACTTACAGTAGAGAAAAAAATCAGAGAACTGAGCTGGGTCCAGCTGGTATAGATCTGGCAGGTCTTGTTTGTACTCCCTGTTTTGTTCCACCAGTTGGGCATCACTGTGGTACAGAGCAGAAATAGAAGTCAGCTGTGCATAGGAGGGAGAAAAGTTTTAAATTATGGGCCTCTTCCCTCTCTATCCCCTTGCTATTTGGTCATGGCTGAAAAAGGTATGAAACCCTTATAAAACATGTAGTTAGGGAGAAGTTGAGGAGAAATGAAATGAAATGAACAGGGAATGAATCTTTTACCTTCCAGAGAGATTAGACTTCATTACGCTGAGAATTTTCTCCCATAAGAACTACATTTCTCATCCTGTACAACGAAAACCATATTTTGGCAGTTCTATCTCTAAGTAACTCTCCACCATGCAAATGCTGGGCTGGGACTTGTGCCAAAGGAAACAGGCCTGCATTTCTAGAGTGACTTTCCTCTTTGTCTTACTTGCTCACAGGTTTGTTCTATTTCTTTTATTAGAGAAGCTTCTATCCACCATTGTTCAGCAAATAGGATCTCATCAAGTGAATCATCTTCAACTTGATAGAATTGATTCAGGTGCTGAATTATATGCCAAGTAATTGGAATGACCTAACAGAGAATGTGCCTGCATTTATAAATAAGATCTGAACTCAAATAACATGTAGGAAAGTAATAAACTAATCTCAGATTTCCTGGTAAAGTCTCATTATCAGCATCCAACATCACCTTGATTAGGTTACTCTCTGGGCATAAAATCCAATTTATTACTTTTCCTTTTAAATAACAAATTATTCTATTTGGCTTAGTCAGGGGTTTGTAACTGAAAGATTTTGTGACCTGTTTTAGAGAGACTGGGATTGTTTTATTATTCTATTACTTTTTTGTGCTGTAGAATGGCATTGTGACATGGGAAAATTGGTAATTTTTTTAAAGGTTAGCTTCCCAAGTTTCTATTGTCAGACTCCCTTTATGCAGAAGATTTTCCCCTGAAACTCCCTATACAATGATGTATTCTTGGCTTTTCGCAATACATTTTGAGTATTATCAGCTGGAAATTTTCCTTAGCTATTTTTTCAAGTCTGTTTTCCAAGCTCAAAAGTTTTCCTTCACTGTTGCTTTATTACTACAATTCGATATATGAGATGTGAGAATATTTATTCAAAGATATAGAAAGTGGTTGTAGGTTGGATGAGATCTTAAAGGCTAAGAAATGACCATACCTCTATATTTTGTTTGTATTTGGCCCTTTGCTTTAGTTGTCTTAGGGAGACCTTTTGTGCAAAACGGAGAGAATGTATTACTTTAGTGCATGCAAAATAAATGATTAGGGAATTTATCACAAGCTTTGGTGTGGACAACTGTAGAACCTATAAATTGTCAAGATAAAGCATTATTTTTTTTTCCTCCTGATTTTTTGGCTGTGCTATAGTTAGATGAGATGCCAGAACAATGGACCAGAGCTCTGAGGGTTCTCTGAGGGTTTGATTTCCATAGTTTTCTCACCTCTTTAGGTCTGAACAAGTTCTTGAAATGCTGTCAGGAAAAAAATTCTCCTTGTCTCTAAGTAACATAATCATCTGGCCATGTCACCCCAATCTGTTCTCTGCCAGCCATGGCTGTGAGTGATAATTGCTTTTTTCTAATCTCCGGCTGCTAAAAATTAAGTGGAGTAAATTTTGTACAGAAGGAGGATCCTTGACATACATGAGTCCCTCGAGCTCTAGACTATCAGCAAAACTGCAGTCTGAAACTACAGATAGTGGCTAAACTTGAAATGTTTATATGTATGGTCTAGACAGTCTCAAGGTTGATTTTGAATTTTATTAATATCTCAATTTAAAAATGTATGTGGATTAAGGTTGAATACTCTTTTTTGAATGGAAATTACAAAAATATGCATGGTCAGCTTTTATAATTATGTGGCTGATTCAGTGTGATTTAAATTTTCATATATAAAAACGTATATATTATATATATATGCATATATTATTTATACGAGGAATTCCTTTTTATGCATTCAAAAAGGCTTTCCAAAAAACTTGAACTTCTGAGTGACTATGTGGAAATAAGTCACTGTGTCATTTTCAAACATTGCAACTTGCTACTGCTTTGCCATAAGAGAAATCAACCTGCACTCCTCCTGGAGTAGTATAAAGGTTGTGTATGTGGTGGAACAACACAGTAACAGGAAATGTGAATTCACTGGATACCTATAGAGGGATTTGTTTCCTGTGCCTTATTTTTTCTTCTAACACACAGGTAGTTTTCCCATGCAAACATTCTTAAGATTCCACAAGCTTGTTTGTGTTGAAATTTAACCTGATTAATTTTATATTTTTTCTCTAAGGAAATAGCCCATTTTTTTGTCTCAAAAATGAAAATAGTGCTTCAGCAGGCAAAAACATTCTGAAGAATAACCTACAAAGACACAGAAATGTTTGAATACTGTGCTGCTATACAGGACCTGTCAAAACCCTTAAATCAGTGAGTCTTCCCAGCACCATTCCTGCAGAGGGACACCTGGAGTCAATTAGTTCAGATTAAGAGGAAAGAATAGATACAGGCTCTGCCCTTGCATGGTAGATGAGATGAAGAGGGTTTATTTATTTGGCTCTTTTTCCTTATAGCTGAAAAGAATAGTGGTTTTTTACATGTGTCACTAGGAACTGTCAAACCTTAGTAAATACTATATTTATCTGGGCTTTTAGTTTTCTATAGAGTTTAAGGGTCCTTTGGGTGTGGCTGTTGAAAGCACTGGGGAGGAGGGTTCTGCACTAACATTTTGTCACCCAGTTTTGATTTTACCAAATGAGAGAATGCATGCAGTTTTAGGCAGATGGTAGTTCTTGACACGTGAAGAATAAAACTAACACTGAAGGGCTTTTGGGAGCTCTGTGTGTGGTCTGTTGAAGTTTGTGATGTACAGTATGTGGGGCTTGTTGCTGTTTGAAGGCTGTATCTCTAGCTTTTATAAACTCATGGAAATCTGTGAACCTATTAATTTTTTGTCTGCCTAGTAATTTCTGAAATTTTCTAATTGAAGAACTTTATCTTTTCTTTGTTGTTATGACATTTGATTTTTGACAGATTTTGGGGTTCTTCTTTTCATACAGAATAGTTCAGTTCCTCTGCCAAATAGCGTAGGAAGAGCCAATATTAAATAATACTCCTACTTACAGTATAAATAATCTTAGTGTAAAAATTCTACCTGAGAAACCTTTAACATTAAAATATTAATTATACTGATATCATAGTTTAGATGTTCTCTAATTAATGCTGTGAATACTCCTAGGATGAGCAGAATTGTCTTTAGTCTGCATAGTTGCGAACTTCAAACTGAAATCTATTTCTTTTTCAGTCCTATATTACCAGATGTTGCAGTATTTTGTTTACTGAGGTGTTTAAAACTATGTTTAACAGAAAATGAGATGGACTGTTCCAAATAGGGTCAAACAAAAGAACTGAAAAAAAAATCATAAATGCTAAGATGTGCATAAAATGTTGCTTTTACCAAATTATGTAATTTTTTTTTAATGTGTAATGCTTTCTTGATAAATATTCACTTAATGTAGATGCTTGTGAGATTGTAAAAATGTATTTTTAAATTTCTTTAGGACTTTTTTCCTATTTCTATGGGAACAACTAGGAATTATAAATTTTTTTTTAAATCATAATACTAAAGCATAGTCAAATCATGCTATGTATTTTGAGTTAAAAACACTCTAGTTTAGCTCAATCCATATTAGCATTAATATAAGACAGTGGTTTAATATATTAGTTTTATATTGGTTTATAAGTTCAGCTCAGGGATACTTTTTATTGTTATAATAATTGAAGTCGTGTGAAGGATAGATGGAAAAAATCTTAGTGTAGATTTAGATAGGATATGCAAAAAACCATTAATTTCTATATTTTTTTACGTAGTATTTGATTAAGATTTTTTTTCTGGAGTTCATGTTTTCTTTACTTTTTAAATGTAAGTCTAGTTTCTCGGGTATAATGTTAACTTGACTATGAGAAAATTATTCTTTTCATTTTGTTACCTGTATTCTATCAGCTTTAATGCCCTGCAAATATAATACTATTTTTTGGAAATTTGAGTTCCTACAAAATAGTGGATTTCATAAATAAACACTAATCTTAAATTAAATCCCAAGAAAATATAACTTGAGTTATTTTTAATGAAAAAACATCCTTAAATCTCTCTCAAAAGCAAAAAAGCCACCTTTTTTATTTTAGGATTAAATGCACTTTCCAAAGACTTTCTTTTGTTCCTAGTGCTACTGTATGTTTGAATTGCATCAACCATAGAAGCATAATTACCAGTTCTGGAAAACAGTTTTTATGGTAACATGCAGCCAAAGCCTGGAATGGCAAATGGGAGAAGCCAAGGATTGATAAGAGCTTCTGACACGTGTCAGTCTCTGCCTTATTACTGCATTATCATGACAAAAAGTTGCTGGTACAAATCATGAGTAGAAGAAAGGTGATTTCCTGGGTGTCCTTTTAAAAATTATTGTGAGCCTGTTCACAGTGTTAGAATAATATAAACAAATAATTGCTAACATCTCAGTTAAACCTGACTATAAGATTTTCAATAAGAGTTAAATCTGTGATTATTAATAATATCACTAGAAGGAAAGATTAAACTGAGACAGGGCTTTTTTCCAAAATTAATGAAAAGGTACAGCTATTAATTAATCTCACCAACTCATTCTGGTCCTGAAAATGAAAGCTGAATATTTGTTGGAGATAGACTAAAAAAAGGGCTGAATCACTGCTTTGAGTAGAGAGCACACCTCAGTCATACCGAATGTCACAGTTACTCATGTAAGTCTTTTCCATGTAGGAACATGGACATACACATAATATTCCTGGGTAAAAAAAATAGAGAAACAGGAAAAAATAATACTAAAATTGAAGATGCCATTGTTTAACTGCAGCCACTAAGCAAACACCACTTTACCCCTGCTGGGATGGGAAAGACAATTGGAGGGGTAAAAGGGAGAAAACTTGTGGGTTGAGATAAAGACAGTTTAATGGGTTAAGCAAAAGGGACCTGTGCAAACAAAGCAAAGCAAGGAATTCACTCTAGACTGCCCCAGGAAAGCAGGGCTCTTATCATGCCTAACAGTTACTTGGGAAGATAAATACCATCACTCTAAATATCCTCTCCTTCCTGCTTCTTTTCAGGAAGAACATTGAGGTGTTGGAGTAAGTGCAGAGAAAGGCAGTGGAGCTGGTGAATGGTCTGAAGCATAAGTTTTATGAGGAGCAGCTGAGGGCGTGTTTAGCCTGGAGAGGAAGAGGCTCACAGCAGACCTTAGCACACTCTTCAATTGTCTGAAAGGAGGTTGTAGCCAGGTGGAGCTGGGGGCTTCTCCCAGGAAATCAGCCAGAGAGGAAATGGCCTCAAGCTGTGCCGGGGGAGGTTTAGGTTGTACATCAGGAGAAAATTCCTCATAGAAAGGGTGATCAGGCATTGGAATGGACTTCCCAGAGAAGTGGTAGAATCACTGTCATTGGGGGTTTTTAGGAAAGGATGGATGTGGAACTTAGTGACATAATCTATTTTACAT
This sequence comes from Rhabdornis inornatus, assembly GCA_013397075.1. NCBI lineage: Eukaryota > Metazoa > Chordata > Aves > Passeriformes > Rhabdornithidae > Rhabdornis > Rhabdornis inornatus. Next base: position 4,246,122 of record VWZS01002995.1, on the reverse strand, counting down.
GGTTGTGTTTCTTCATAGGTTGGATTCAATGATCTCAGAGGTCTTTTCCAACCTAATTTATTCTGTTATTCTCTGATTCTTCTCCCGGTTTTCTTGCTAAGGATGATGCCATATCATAAGCATGATGCCACCTGTGGTCAGGTGGGTTTATGTGTCCCCTTCCAACTCCCTGTGCACCCCCACAACAGCATTCGTGTGTATCAGGTCTTCTCCCTCAATAGTACTTTCCATAGCCTCAGTCCTGACCTCTCACTCAGGATATATGTCCCATTTTTTCACCTCTGCCTTTTATGCCTATGTTCCTTTACAGATAATGGAGGTAGCTGCCTGGTTCTGGATTTAAGGCAGTGGCATGGCAAACACCTGTCAAACCCTGCACACAGCATGGTCTAGAGATATAAGAAAATGAAAATTCATAGAAATTCTTTGACAGCTGCAGTCACAGTTTGCACACAGCTAAGCTACCCAAATCCAGCAGGATCCCAATGATATTTAAGTTTTGTGTGTGAGTTTGTTTCTTTTCACTCCGTCATCCTGGTAACAGCTACAAGTAGCTGGAACTTCTGACTCTATTTGCAGTAGCCTTCAATGCCAGGTTGGATGGGGCTTTGAGCAGCCTGGTCTAGAGAAAGGTGTCTCTGTCCCTGGCAGGTGGGTGAGAATTAAACCATCTTTAACGTCCCTTCCTACCCAAACCATTCTATGATACAAGTAATGACTTGTGGTTAAGAAAGATTCAATTAAATCTGATCTACTGCCCTGAGGAAAGTATATGCAATTAAGCTTAGTAACAAAGCAGTATGGAAGCAAGAGTATGGAAGACGTAAAGAGACAGTTCTTTGCTCTTGGTCAGTTTTTCAAGACAAGCTCTTTGATATCATTTGGTCTGAAGCTTTCCTTGCACATGTGCACACGGTTCACTTGACAGAGGCATTTGGAGCACAGAACATTTAAGCCTAAATTACTTCAAAGTTCATGATGGCATGAGCAAGTTAAAGTTGGTCAATACTAGGGAAATTTGAACAAATTTTTGGTAAACACTGTCATCAGCTCTGTACTTTAGAATAATGACAGATGTCTTTACATTGCTAAGATAGCTTTTTTATGCTAATACAGTTATCTGAAAACTGTTACACAGGAAAAACAAGGAATGTCCATGAAATCAAAAGCTCAGTGTTATACAACAATACACTTCAAATTATCCCTTTTGTCTAGTTCTATGGGAATAAATACGAAACATCCTCCAATTCAATAACATATTCCTTTACAACTAAGCTCTGCTATTGGATATGTGTGATGCTTTCATTGTTTCACAGGGAATGGTTTTCACTAGGCTTAAAATTATCTTCTTTGTTGAAAGCATTTGAAATTATCATAATGGATGTAGCACGAAACGCAGATGGATGGGTGGGGTGAACCTTGGTTTTGAATAAATGACATTGTTAGGCTTTTTGATCTCAGATACCTTTTAGTTACACTGAATTTCCTTGCAAATTTTAAGAGTTTTTAAGATCCCATCCAGCTGGCTAAAGTGTAAATTCTACTATTAGCCAAAAAAACCCCCCAACATGGAAACGGCCCAAGAACTGGGTCTTTTGCCTACTGCTTCTATTTCAAGGGGGTGTAAGCGTTGGCTGGCAACCAGGGCTGTTGCAGAGTTCCAGTGGTAAAACCTGTACCAGAATAGACCTGCCCACACACAGAAATGTCAGAATTGTTTAGCTTGTCAGTCCTAATTTCTCTCTGTGTTTGAAATCATCTCCAGTAACACATCCGTTGATGAAGCATATCACCCTTCAGCAAATACGCTCATTCCAACAGAATACTCTTTCTCATTGCACTTGCAAAATGATTTATGATGAGGATCTTAATGTGTTATGCCTGCCTGAAACCTTAACTGTTTTTTCTATCACTTGAGAACTGGAGATTTTATCAGATCAAAAAAGATGCAACTCGCTTATCTCTGAGCTTTTGGTTGTGCATCTGTCATGGTTTAACCCCAGCTGGCAGCCAAGTACCACACAGCTGCTCACTCACTTCCCTTCTGCCCCCATGGTGGGACGGGGAGGACAGTAGGAAAGAAAAGAAAATAAAACTCAAGTTTAATAATTATGGCAAAGTGAAATATAATAATGATCCTACTAGCACTAATAATTTTAATAAAAATGAGAGGGAAAGGAGAAAAAAACCAAGAGAAACAAGTGATGCACAGTACAATTGCTCACCACCCCCTGATGGAAGCCCAGCCTCCCCTCGAGCAGTGATCATCCCCTTTTAAATTAACTCCCCACAGTTTATATACCTGACATGATGTATTATAGTATAGAGCATTCATTTGGACAGTTTGGGTCATCTGTCCTGCTCATGATCTCTCCCAGCTTTTTGTGGACCTCCTTGCTAGCAGAGCATGAGATACTGAAAACTCTTTGCCTCAGGGTAATTACTGCTGAGCAGCAGCCAGAACATCAGTGTGCTATCAGCATTGTTCTCCCACTGAATCCAAAACACTGCTTTGTAGCAGCTACTAAGAAGAAAATGAACTCTGACCCAGTCAAAACCAGAACAACATCTTGATGAACTGGGGCTTCTATTGCTGCGGACTGGTTAACCATTTCCGTTAAGAAGATTTTCTAGCCTGTTTTTCATGAAGTCTAAAGTTCACTAAAACCTACTGAAACTGCTGTGGTTTTTAGAAATAAATTCATTACTCTCTTAAAAATAATTTGTTGACTTCCAGTGGTCTGTTGATTGAAGCCTAATAGCCTCAGGAGTATTTCTGTGATCCTCAGATATTGCTGAAATTAGTCTCTGTACCTCAAGACATGTTGGTTTTCTTACCTGCCCCACAGAAATCACAAGTGAAAAACAGCCTTTTATCATATGCAAACTAGATTCATGGTCTTACATGCTGACTTATTTTTTCCTTTTTTTAATGTGTAGTGCAGATGACTTGTAGAGAGTTAGGTGCTAGGTCCTTTGTAGTAATCTTTCCTAAGTGCATCACTAGTGCCCTGTAGATAAGGTGTTTCAGACTGCTGGCTATATTTTTTTTATCTTATGCCTTATATCAGCAGATTTCAGTATGACTCTAGTAGCTGCTATGAATCTGGGTTGCATGTACCAGTGAGGGACTGATCATTTTAAACTGATAGCAGAGGCACCTTTTGTAAGGAAGTCCTCATTTGGTCTGTAAGATAAATTTCTGCATACAACCAACTTCTGTACTTTTGGGGTTGGTTTTGTGTGTTTGTTTGCTTGTTTCTTTTTGACATGTTTTGTTACAACTAATTTCAATTGTCACAATTTCCTTATTTGGAAAAAATAGTCTGCAAAATAATACAATCGCATTCAGCTTTCATGCTAACAGTTTTCCACAAAATGCATCAGAATAATTTATTCTATAAAAATTTGTTAATTAAGCTTTCAAAACTAACTATGAACTGCAGATGAAGTGTAGCAGAGGATAGCATTTTTATTTGTAGAAAAAGAGCAGAAATGTGAGAAGTAAGTACATTTTATCTTCAATCAAATTACCAAGATAGAAGAATACAATCTTGATTGAATACATGCTGAGTTAAGTCTTTGGAGCAGAAAACTACCTTTGTTTTCATGTATTAGTGCAGCTGTGAGTCCATTCAGTTAATTTTCCCATCCTATCATCAGAAAGTGGAAGACCATGCGATAGATGAATTTCTTTGCTCATAAAGGCATCCACCTGATTCACTCCTTGAAATCAGGAAGCCATACTCATTCCTTGGGCAATTATTTTCTAATTTTCTCTCTAGCAGTTAATACAGCTTATTTCCAGCATGAAGGACACTCTTCCCAGCCACCATGTGTGAGAGCGCATGTCTGCACGTGTTGTTCTTTAGTGCATGGGAGGAAAGGAAGAGATTTTGAACTTGGCCTAGGATTTTGAGCCACTAAACCTCTCTTCTCTGAAAGACATTATGAGCTATGACATGATGAGCTTTTATTAGCTAAGTACACTTCAGTGTGTAGGTTATTAGACTGTTTCTTTTTCTTTTTTAAGTCAAGTGGCACTCAGCAAGCTGAAGGCACCAGAGGAAAAGAACTTAATTATCTTTTAAACCTATGAAGGAGGAGCTAGGAATGGCTTTGATGTTTTGTNCTCATAGCTCAAAATCCAACCTCCCAGGGAAAAGAAACAGCCCTAGCTATGTAATCAATTACTGGAGTTGGATAGATAAATACTCTAAGGTGTCAAGCAAATACTTTTATCTTTGAGCGTCTCTAGCTCAATGGCAAAGACTTCTGTTCCCTCCAGATTAAGTATGCTGTTTAGGGGCATTGTTGGAAATGGAATAAGGACCTCCATTATAAAACTTTTGCCTAGAGCTTAACTTTTGTAGTGCTCCATGGTGTTTCTTTTTTTCCCCTCACCATTTCTTTCTGCAGTTATATCCTGAGATGCTCTTCCATGCTGTTCTCATTCTGGTCACTCTTTACCATTATTAATGATCCTGGATGATTCTGTTGCTTTCTTTCATCTTCATTCCAGGACTTTAACAGGAGGATGAAGTGATTCTATTATGGTTGTACTTCAGTGTATTAAAATAATGATTCAGAGACTAAATAGCTAAGCTATTTTCAGTAACTGCAACACTAGAACCATCCAAATTAAACAGGAGGCAACTGCATCTTAAAATTGAAGACATTTACTTAATGTAGTACCAGGCTTACAGTACCATACAACTTTGGTAAATAAACCAACCAGTAAGCCTTCATCAGTTATATGCTGCCATTTGCTATAAATTTCCTTGGACTTTTTAAACCTCTCATCTAGCAGGAAACACTCTACAGTCTTAACATTCTGTTTTGAATACAAATGGCTATAAAATATCCTGGAACAATAGAAAAGGAAGAAGATAATAAAAGAGGCAATGAAAATCAAGTTTATTTAATAAATAATACATTCTAAAACTAAACACATTTTAGAAAAAGCCTGACTGATACATATAATTTAATGACAGAATCTGCTTTTTGCTGTAGAATACTGGCTGTTAGGCACTTCATCATTCCAACTCAGAATGCCTTCCAACACTTTAAGAAAGACTCTTTTGCTGCCTTTGGATAAATCAATAATTAGTTTGCATGGTCATAAATATAAAATAAAGCCAGTATTATGATTTTTAGAAAGACAAGTACTTTGGAAAACTCTTGATAGCTTTAATCCTATTCATTTTGACAGAAGTCTCCAAGGTGATTTAGGGGACAGTTAGATTTACAGTTCTTTAAAGAGAGCATATATTCTCAGGATGGATGTGGAAGGACTCAGACAAATAATAGGTCTATATAAATTTTGCCACCTGACAAAATATATGTATGTAATTTTCAGATAATACCCTCATCTCCTTCAAACTCACTATATAACTGCAAGGTAAAAATATATAAGAAGATGTAAACTCTGATGAGCTGGGTAGAAGCTCTGAGTTACTTCCACATTAATGTATTGCTGTAAAGGGACCTTGATTTATTTAGATTGCTAGAATGGCAGGGGGCAAAGGAAGGAACAGACTTTAGGACATGAACTGTCTCTTAGGCAGAGAATTGCTTCAATGACAAATGGTAACACAACCAGCACTGTTGTGGGTGAACTCTACAAATCTGCTAAGTCCCTCACCTACTAAACAAGATGTAGGCTAAAATAGTGTGAAAAAAATAAAATAGAAACCCCAGCTCTATGACAGCTCATACCTTAACAGTGTTCATCCTGGGAAAATCAGCAGTGTGATCTTAATTTCCCTGTTTATTTTATTGTGTTTGTGTTTTGTCTTTTTCTGGCTTTCTAGATAGAAAAAATTGTTAGTTACTGAGGTCTGAGTCCACTGCAAAGGGTGTACTCAGTTAATCCAAACATCTGCCTTGTTTTTTTCATTTTATCCACTTATTGCATCCTGCTAAATTGTGTTGAAATGTATTTCAGCAAACATAACTTTAATTGGCCTATAGAAAACTGAATTTCAATCAGTGAAGGAGGCATAGGCAATGGACACCTGAAATAATTTTTTGTGTCTTATTAAAAGGGAAAAATTATTTATTCTGATAGTGGCTAAGTCCTTGCTGCAATGGCCATTTTACTACTGGCTCATTTGAGCACTTCAGTCAGCTAATTGGCCTTTACAGATAAATTAGTAAGTATGACTATTATAAATCAGAGAGGTCCTTTTCAACAAAGTGAAGCTTTTCAGTGCTTAATATCTACAGAAAAATGAGAGGTTAGGAGAGTATCACTTTATCATGGAAAAAATGCACCATGCTGTCACACACAAAAAGTTGTTCTGGATTTCTCCAGAACCGATTAAGTTTAATTTGTGAGCAAGGATGTTCATTAATTATCTGAGAAAGTCTCATTGACTGTCAAAATGCAGAATTCTTGTTAAAAAACTTAGGATCCTGTATCAGAAAATACCTCATGCGTGCAATAGAGCAGATGAATGACACAGAACCTGAGCAGCACCAGAGGGAAAAATAATCTATAGTCATTGCTTTAAGAGATGTTGGGCACACTGATTTTTTAAGTCACATGCAACTACAGGGAATTTCTTCAAGCAGAAAGGAAAATCTCATGTCACTTTTGCTGAAAAAAGAGTGTTGTAAATGTGAAAACCCTATAACCTTTAAAATGAAAAATTGTTAGTATATTTGTGGAAAGTATAATCTCTCGTCACTAGCTAATAGATTCCCAAATCATACCAGAATTAATTGAGACTCTGTACTCCAAAAAGCTTATTTTCTAAATTCTCAAATAAATCAGAGAAAGGAAATTTTGTATAAATGGGAAAGTCAGACCTAGTGAAATTGTGAGCTAGTGGAGGATTTGATTATCTACCAAAGTAGTAGGGCCCTCCATTCTTGAGCTTATTTTTATCAGTGTAGATCTTCATATATGAGAAAGGAAATAAAGTATACTTTTAATTTATTTTGCTAGAACCTAAGTATTCATTCTTAGGTTTTTATGGATATATTTGCATTGGTACTTTATGAAAATATAATTTTTGTAGGCTGACAGGGATAAGAGTTAGGATTTTGGAACTACTAAAATATAAGAAAAATACTAGTCAAGACTACTAGGCAATTGATATACCAGTCACATATACAGTAGAAATTATATTCAAGGAAACATGATTTTGGCCAAAGGTATAGAGCAAGAACAAACCTTCTGCACACAACTGATGCCTATTTAATCTCATGTTATAAAATGAGAATTTTGTTTCCCAGAATTCCCAGATCTATGGTGGGGAGCTCTAGAAAACAAAGAAGACATTAGGAAGTGAGCACTGCTCATATATAATTGTAATAACCAATTATACCTATTGGAACTCCAGTTACTTGTGGGATTTTATTGCCTCCTTTTTATTGCATTGATTCAGACACAAGGTTTTCCTCTTCAGCCTACATTACTTACATTGCCTTAATTATCTGCACATTAAAGACTTTATTCTTAAACTTGAGAAGAACAAGTGGTCATCTATTTGGTAAACATCCCTTGATGTAAAAAAATATGTATTCAGTACTTTAGTTCACCTTTAAATAACACAGACTGAAATTGTGACTGGACCTACTTGTAGATATAGAAAAAAAAAAAAAGAATGAGGACTTAAAATAGCTCTCACCAGAAATCTCAAGATTAGTCAGACATGGAAATAGCTGTTACCTAAAAATCTGCGATTTTTATTTCCAGACAGTGAAATTGTTTCAGATAGCTTTTCCTCGGTATTTCTTAATTCATCTTTCTTTCCCTGAGGATCCTAGGACAGTTGCAGAGGGAGATCAAGAATTCCTGCAAAAAGCAGAATGCACAACAGTTAAATCTTTACTTGACACGAATACTCAGGCCCTGCTTCTGTAGGCTTGTTCTAAAAGGTTTCCCACAGCTCTGAGGTATTCCTGACTATGACTACCTTTACTTCTCATGACAACCAAAAATTAAAGGAAAAAGGGTAGTAGATTTTTAATACTGGACTATTAGCTACTATTAGTACAAGAATAAATCATGGTAATTTTGAAGATTGTTTGATGCTAGAGCTTTGTATTTTCATGGCATGAGTGGAAACAACAATGAAGTGTTACGTAAAAGTCTTTTGTCTAGAAGTGAGATCCTGACTAACCTGAATGGCACAGACAAAATTTCTGGTTAAGCTTTGTAGGTAACTGCAGAGATGAGCTTTATAGGGAACGCCATGAGGAATTAATAATTGTCTTTAGTAAGGTGCAACGAATAAGATGTTGGAATGGAAGGCAACAGAAAATTGAATAAGTCCTTTCCAAATGAGGACTAAATAGTGCAGGAATTCTATTTAAAAGAGTAAATGTTCATATGATTAGTCTGTCTCAGGTTATGTAAATAGAAAAAGCAGTGAAATGGGTGATGTCTGTAACTCCACTACAGCATCTGCAAATGAATAACAACTCTGAATAATGACTTTGCAATTTTAATGGCATTCTTTAGCACAGGGGTAAGGCAATGCTGGTATATTTGTGCTGTTATTGAAGGCAGTCAATGTGGTCCAGTAGATAAAGCACTGAACTCAGCAGGGATGGCCAGACTATAATCCAGGCTCAGCACAAATTGAGTAAATCTGCTCAGCTCTGTATGCTGTGGTTGTTGTCTAAGGATTCAGCTGAATGTGATCCAGGCCTAGTTTGGTGCATGATAACTCTGTGACTAAGACTTGGTTTTACTAAGAAAGCTGTTATTAAGAAATAAGAAAGTATGGGAGCTAGAGCCGCGCAAGATAAGAAAAAGAAATACAAGAAGAAGTGCACAGTGGCTGAGATGGTTGCATTCAGCAGTCAAAGGACACAAGAGGAAAAATACTGACATGAAAAAGGATAAAACAAACAAGACAAAGCAGAACATCAGAAGACAACATTTCAGCAACATCAATTCAATTTCAAAACATAACAGATCCAACCCTTCCTCACTGACCTGACAATTCCCTGGTTGGGAAAGGCTCATCAATTGTACCCACCATGGCATTGGTAAAGAGATTAATGATGATGCTACTTGTATATTTAGTCCTTGTTATTTACTGTTGGCCGAGAAATGATATTTGAGAAATCTTAAATTGTGTATGTTAGGTGTGCAAGATAAAAGATGCTCAAATAAAAATATTCTCTGCACATTCCCACCCTTGCTTCCTCACTGACAACACTCAGTATTGAAATGATATGGACAAATCCAAATAAGAAAGGTGCCCTCCTCTCATTTTTTAGCTTTGCTTTACTGTGTTTCAAATAAGAAAATGGAGCAAATTAGAAAAAAATTTATTTCTTATCCTGACCAGATTAATACCTTCCTCAGGGATGACAGGTGGTGCGGTCAGAGGTGAATGAGAATCATTGTATATTATGAATGTTTAAAAGAGGAATCTGAAGAAGGAATTAGAGGCTATTTTACAACTAACATGCAGTTGGAAAACCCACTTATTGTTAGTATGTATTCAATATATTTGATTACCCATGTCCTTTTTTGTTAAAGTGTAGAGTATATAGTGCAAAACCACACTTTATTTAACCATTTTATGCTGTTGAACAACAACATAAAGCTGTATCTGTACTGAGGAAATAAAAACAACCTGTAAGTCGGACAACTTTGTGTATAATAAATTCAGCACATTAAATCTGGCAGCAGCAGATCACAAGAAGCAGAATTCCCACAGAGATATAGAAAGATGCTCCATGTAAGCTTTTGCTGATCTTTTCACTTGATGATGAAAAGAAATCTCTCGTCTCTATTTTAACCCTGAATTTTTTCATTTCCATAACAAAATATTGGCAATTCCTTTCTATAATCTTTATCCTGTGATATTAAGATTACTTATCCAAAATGAATGCCTGCTAGGCTGATATGACACTCATAAGATTATGAGCTTCCATGTGATTCATCATTTTTCATCTTATATTCTATTTTCTGTAAAAATATTGATTTTTCCTGTATGCTGATATATTCTGGGTATTTACTGAGAATCCAACTGCTGGCATGTTAGTCTTCCTTTTCTATGTATCAGTAGTTTAAGAGGTCTGTAACACATTTTAACACATCCAATTTATTCTGTGCAATATTTATCACTTTAAAATATAATTTAAAGGGGTTCAAAATTTCATGAGACTGTGCATTTGAAAATGAAACTTTTGACCTTCAGAACTTCATCAGAGACTGATCCACATAAAGTTTTGAGTTTGAAGTACATAAACTCCAAAAGGCTGTGTTAGGTTATGTTATCAGTTTAAGCAGTGAAGGTATGAAGCCTTCTCTGCTCAAGAAAGAAGAATATTCTTTTTCCATATCACTACAGGGAATACACTTGAAGAAGGAATACATGAGTTCTGTGGATTATCAGACCTGATCAGATAAATTGCCTTTCTAATGTCAGCTAGCCAGATCTTGGGTCCAGCAGACATAATGAAGATCCAGAGAAAGATATTTGCCCCTAATCAGACACTTAATCTTCCCTAATGAATTTGAAAATTACGAGGATATTATGTTTGGAAACTATTTCAGTGGACTATATGCAGAGTATAATCTGGATAGTAATTCTGGTTTTATGCTCTTTTCCTAAGTGTTTGCTGTTTTTGCCATTACTGGAGATAAATACTTATATGTTTTCATTTGAATGCCTGTTTTCATTTGAATGTCTGTTCTTTTGTTTTTATGCAATGCAGGTTTAAATTCTATGATGACTTACACTATGAGCATTTTACAAAAAAAATGCAGGTATCAGTTTCATTTTTGGGACCACTTACCATAGGTAGGAAAGAATCTAGTTAATTGTAGTGTAATTAATTTAATTAACAATTTGCATTTGATAACTGCCAACAAGAAAGCCAGCTTTATTTGTTCAATAAATACAGAATTCAAGGAAAAGCAAAATAGATGCTTTTCTAATGCCAAGTTTTGTTTTTAACACTATTTCTCTTCTAGAAAGGTTGTTCCTAAGAACTGTGCTAATATTATTTTGATACAGGAAAATGCTTGCATGACACTAACATTACCCTCTCAGTTACCTACTTATACTTAGGTCTCTGTTTAGTGGAAAAGAGGATTTAGGATAATGAAGGAGCAGAATCATAACGTGCACTCAATTATTACATTGTTAAGTACTGTCTTGGAAATGACTGAAGAGACTTGGGAAAAATGTAGAGTATATAGATATTTTGCCTGGAAGATTTTTTGCAGAGAGATGCTACAGTTAAACTAATGTATTCCTTAATTTATTTGCACAAATTATTCTCAAGACATTCATGTGGGATTAAGCTCTGCCTCAACAATATGTGAATTAGCATCAGAGAAAAGGTTGAGCTTTCTCTGAGTAGGAAAGAAATTGCCTTTTCTAATCTGTTCATATGACAGCTTTGGGTTTATTTATTTATTTATTTTCAGTTTGTTCTCCTGTGATAAAACTGGAAAACCATGTGAACTGCTGCATTTAGGGAATTACTACTCAACTATGATGACATGTAATCATTCGGGAAGTTTTTGTAAGGGAGCTAATTACTGTAGACCAAAAAATTATATTAGTTTTATCTGTATACTCTTAATTCTTCAAAATGGCTACTAAGGACCATAATAGAGGCAGGACTGTGTATCACACCAGCCAAATTTAAGTGTATAACAAATCCAAAAAACTCCTGTCTTATTTATACATGTAAAACTGCAGTGCAGACTCAGTTTTACAAAACCAAATTCTTACGTGTCTTCATTTCTTCTTTGCAAGAAAACAACTGCTCCCTTCATAACAGTTATGTGCTTCTTACTTGAGTCTATCCTGTGTCCATCTGAAACCAAAGGTCCCTGAGACCAAATTCCTTTGAAAGGACTAAAATGGACAGTTCTGCTTGAGTACACATAATACTGAAAGTGCAGATTCCATTTAAAAAATCCTGCTAAAACGGATGCTTCTTAGCCTTAATGAGATAAACCCAAGAACCTTGGATTTACTGGCTCCTTTGAAGTTCAGACCCCTATGTTCCACGAGAATACCCTTCAACCAGCCATTAGGCAAGAACACACCATCTCTGGCTCTGGGTCAGGCTGTTGGGTAACAAAGGTTTTAATGTTCATAGTTCCTCTTTGTTGACTATTCCTGCAGTTAGCCAATGGCTGCTAATGCAGAAGGCAAAAGTAAGCCTGGGAATAGAAGTGTGAATATCCCAGTGTCTTAATCAGTGGAACTTCATGTCATGTTCATTAGCTTTCCTTTTTAGGTTCATTTGAAATAGGCAAGGAAATATGCTACTTGGCAAAATATGTGTTCAGGTTAAGGACTCCAATATTTCACTTCTATCCAGCTAGCCAAGACATCTTTTCTATACCTCTAATCCTTACTGTCTTAATGCAAAGAATTATTTTGTTCCACAAGACTTAATCTTTGTACCTAAAGACATGTTCTGAATTCTGTGAACTCTCGAGTAAGGAACAGGCTTTGGACATAACACCTGCAAATTCTTATGAAGACATCTCCAACGGAGGCAGTCAAAATAACCATAAAAAGAATGAAACTGTGGGTCCGACCTTGAAACTGGTTAAATAAACACTCACAGATGTCATGCTTAGTAGAAAAAAGCTGTATGATAAATATCTCTCTCTGCCGGAAAGAATAAAAGAATACAAAAGGATTAAGGATTTAAAAGAAGAGACAATAGCAAGGAAAATGTGGGAGAAGCAAAAAAACCAGAATTTTTAAAGCTGAGAACCCATATTTGCATGTAATTTAAACAGTTTGTTCAATTGGCTCTGATTAATAATTAATTATTTTGGCCTCACAGCAGCTGTAAATACTTTTTTCTTCAGAAGAATGTTCACTTTGCACCTGTTTGATTAAGATTTAACTTTATTAGCCTTCTAATAAATTGTGCTAACCTTATCAATCATCTGAAATACATAGCCATGTTAATAATTATAGCATCAAATATCATTATATTCTCACAGCAGAATATTAACAGGGTCAAAGACATATAGCATTTTGTAAGAGACTTCAGTGCTCCTTTGAAGCTTGGTTTCACAGCGCCAAAGAAGATCCATTTTTTAATCCAGAGATGACCAAGACCAGGTTTCTTTTCCCAACTGAGGTAGCGGAAATTTTTTCCTGGACAGTTCCTGACCTCTTACAAAAAATCCTTAAACAACAAAGTTGCTTAAATTTTTTAGTTTCCTAAAGGCAAAAAACAGCAGCAAAGGAGTCATAAAGCACAAGTACTGCAATAAGTAATTTTGATGATCTGGTAACTTAGGTTTTATGGAACAAAGACGTGAGCATGCTTCATCTGTAAGAGCCCATGGCATATGACCATGCAAGTCTATTTCATATTCATCTGAGAAAGAAGAATTCCACACTATCCTGAATATGCCCAGAATTTTACAATGATTTAAAATATTTAAAGATTGAAATAATTTGAAATCCAGGCTTTAAACCAGCCAATATATTATTTAAGGCTCCAAAATTTTGTACAAATGCTGAAACATCTGAATAGTTCAATTAAAAAGAATTCTCTTTTTTACTACTACTTATTATGTCCCTTGTAGTTCTTTCCTATGAAAAGTTCCAGAACAGAGAATAAATTTTACAATACATGTTCCTTTTGCATATCACTGACCTTAGATCCAGTTTTTTCTTTAGGAGATATAGCATTGAACAGATAGACAGTAGATAGATTTCAGCATGGAACTAGCTTTGCTGAGGAAGTGTAGTTGACAATCTCCAAACTTCTACATTTTCTGAACATTTTTTACCTTATTAAATATGTTTGTAATATGTCTTCAATTTTATAAATATTTTGGCTAGTAAGTACAACTTAAACAGTAAATTTAATTTACTCACTCATTTTCTTGACAGGTTTAATTATTAGTGCAGTACAGTAAATAAATTCTTAGAATTGTCTCCTAGGCCTCTTATATCCTGAAATGGATATTTGGTTCTTTCACTATTACCCCAAATTTCAATCCATGCTACATGCTCTTGTTATTAATGCTTCTTTAAAGCCTATTATGAAGAAAACACCTGGAAAGAAAAGAGCTGTGTTTAGGAGATGCATCTACCTCTTAATTCTTTTATGCCACCCCCTGTCTTTAACTGGATGCACATCCACTTTCGTTTGTCATCTTGGTCGTTTCCATGTGTGAATGAGAACATAAGAGTAAGATAATGAAAACAATCCTGTTTTCCTTGTAAGGATTTTAGCTTAGTGAACCCCTGTGCTACCCTACTAACTCGTGGGCACCCCTTGCCTTTCAGAAGCTCGTGCCTTTCCCCACAGCTCCCTTTGTCCTCAGTGAGAGGCTGCAGCTGCAATGTGAACCCTGCCCTTCACTCTGGGCAACAGCTCCAGATCAGCCAGCTGCTGAAAACATTACCTGCAAACGTGTGCTCACCTGGAGGTACAAATGACCTACTGAGCCTAAGAAAAAGGATAATGCCAATGTCTGCTGAGCTGATTTCTAGTGACACAAGCTCAGCTAGGTAACACTTGTTATTATATATATGCCAGTGTGGTATTTATTTGGCTTTCATTTTGATGAAACATAGCTCTAGAGAATATCTCAGTAAATCAGTGACACCTGCATAGGATAAAAAGTAATTTTTCTTCATTGTAGAAGAAAAGGCAACATTTGGCAAAAATTTTAGGAGATCAGTATAGACTGTCTGCAGCAGCAGTAGAAATTGTGTGTCACACCAAATGCCCTTTGCACGTGGCCTGATGCATTCTAAACTTTCTGAAAAGCCAGCTTCCACATGGCTAATGATCTACAAATATTTAAAGCTGATAACTAATCCAGAATTTATAGCAATGTAACTCTATTGACCTTCATAGTCTGCTTTTTTAGGTTATGAAAACTAAATTCTGAGTTAATCCATGGGAGAGGAAATACCAAAATGATGATAAGTGTACTGATTTGGGGTTCTAACAATGAGTCAATAAGAGGAGGAAAATTATATTGTACCTCACCTTCCTCACCAGTATTTCCTGAGTAACCAGCCTATGGAAAAGGCATAGTAAATTTGCATATTTACACCTTTGGATTTCTGTCACAAGTGTTGCCCTATTAAGTACTTAGGTACATACTCATGTTTAGAAAACAAATATATTCACTGGTAAACTGCTCATAAAAACTGTATTTAATAGAATATCTAGAGCAAAAGTGATGGCAATTACAGCTAATTTATTTTAAAGACGTCTTGGGAAGAGCAGCTGAAAACACTATATTAAAATTGGTGTAATATTATTATTTTGTCATTACGGCTCTTTTTTTTTTTTAATATGACATAAGTAAATTAAATACATAGAGTAGGAATATGTTCATAGTAAATTAATGATGGATTTATTTTACCAGCCATGGTCCAATTCCAGATGAGAGCCACTGTGAGAGGAGTAGCTAATTTGATATAGCAGAGGTCAAAAAACCCAGCAGACTAAATCTGTATAAGGGTGACATGCCTGAATGTGACAGAAGAGCTTCCTACCATATACATGTGATTAAATACATTGGAAAGAGAGTGTTATTAGTATTACGTTATCTCCTGCTGTCACAGAAATTATATTTTTTTCCTGTGATTTATGACTTTTAATTTTACTCTTTCTTATTTACCTGAGTTTGCTGAATCCTTGGATGAAAAAAGGAATCATGAGGAAAGAAATTATTTGTTATTTTTGGAATATGTCAAAAATGAGCTGACATGTTAATGGTTTACACGGGGAAAGGAAATGGTGAAACTTCTGGCAGGAGAAACACATGTCTGTGACAAAAATTTTTAGACAGGAATTTTTGTGCACTGCTAAAACCAAGTGTGTTTTGATGCTTCTAAGGCAGAAAAGAATAAAGCTTCTGTAAAAAAGGCTGAGTTGACACAGGCTACAGTGATCATTCTGAGTTCATAATCTTCTTTTTTCTTTACGTTTTACAAAATGCCTATGAGGGATTAAGAAGCTGCTGAATGCAATGTGAATCTGTGACTACAGATTAAGTGAACTGCAGTGGCAAAGTCTGGCACGTCGTTAATTACAGAACACCTGCAAATGATCTTTGTGAATTGTGATGGAAAATAGTGTTGTAGTGCAAATTCTGGTTTGTAATGCAGATTTATTTCTGTGATATACTTGCACATTCTGATAGACTTGTCTATTATGATTTTTTAATCACTTCAAATACTAAACCAAAGAGAATAAAGAAAATATTTTCAATAAAGTTTCTTCAGTAGTTACACTCTGCCATCTTTTTGTTGTAAACAGAATTCAAAATAAAGTTTAGATATCTTAAGTCATTTGTATTTTAACAATTTATTTTCTTCAGGTCATAAAGTAGATCTTTGCTCTGGAAAGCTTTTCTATATACAGTATTATTCACTGAAGCAAAAAAAAAAAAAAAAAAAAAAAAAAAAAAAAAAAAAAAAAAAAAAAAAAAAAAAAGAAAGGGGG
>VWZS01002995.1:4127294-4229623 GCA_013397075.1 Rhabdornis inornatus | reverse complement strand
AAAAAAAAAAAAAAAAAAAAGACAGATATAAAAGTACATGAGTGAGAGTCCTGGCAAAAAAATGAGACATTACTCTGTAGATTAATTCTCATATATAGTGGTTTGCTGAAGAGTTCTGTTTGGGTTTTAATTGTTCTTTGCAAGATCTTCCAACATAGAAAAACAATTTTTGTTGCCCTACTGTGTATCTTTTTGAAAACTGTTAATCAGATGGGATTTAGCTTCTTTTTTATAGCACTAAGAATCAAACTCCTAGGGAAAAAAATTAATTAGGTATATGCATTAGTTTTTTGAAGGGCATTAATGTCCTTCCAGTAGCTCAGGGAGGTGGCTTACACAGAGCATTTGGACTGTTTTCTTGCTATATGCACAGTCTAAACAATCTGTCTCAGACTGGAAAGGCATTTGGATGTCTGTAGAAGAACTGTTAGCCGTACTGTTTTTTCCCCAAAAAATATTCCAATGGCAATTTCATTGTGGAAAAAGATTTTTGCAGAAAACTTTTTTTCAAATGTTTTATATTTCAAAACAGTAGAAAAAAAATCAGTTTTGTTTTTCTCAGTCCACTAGTCCTGTTCTTTTATGCTAGAAAGGAAGTGCGAAAATACTTTTGTTTTCATCAGAAATGCGCTAAAATCTAACTAAAAA
The DNA here is from genome assembly GCA_013397075.1 of Rhabdornis inornatus. Lineage (NCBI taxonomy): Eukaryota > Metazoa > Chordata > Aves > Passeriformes > Rhabdornithidae > Rhabdornis > Rhabdornis inornatus. Next base: position 4,228,975 of record VWZS01002995.1, on the reverse strand, counting down.
AATACAACTTAGCAAACATGTGCAGGCAAAACATATGTTTCAAGGCGAAAGTAAAAGGGAAAGTTTTGCGAAATGTAAATATTTTCCAAAATAAAACTTAATGACTACCTCAATATATACAAAAGTTCAATATTTAAAATAAAGGATTACCTGTTTTTTTAAAAAATAAATAATGGGTTGATAGAACAGGATATGCATTTAAAACAGAGATAAAATACTGTGGTGGCTTGACCCTGGCTGGACACCAATTGTCCACAAGCCACTTCATCACTGCCCATCTCAGCTGGACAGGGGACAGAAAAAGATAATGAAAAGCTCATGAGTTGAGATAACACAGAAGACCATTCAATGACAATGGGAGACCATTCACCCATTATTGTCATGGGGAAAATAGATTTCACTCAGGAAAAAATTAGCAAAGAAATGCAAGTTGGATAATGGGATACAAAAAAAAGCAAACTTAAAAACTACCTTACCTCCACCTCTCCATTTTTTCCAAGGCTCAGCTTCATTCCTGAATTCTTTATTCCTTCCCACCAGTGGCACAGGGGCACAAGGGGTGGAGGCTGAGGTCAGTTCCTCACACGTTGTCTGTGCTGCTCCTTCCTCCTCAAGGGAGGACAGCTCACACTGTTCCCCTGATCCAGACGGGGGTTCCTTCCACAGCAGACAGTCCTCTATGAACTGCTCCAGTGTGGATCCCTTGTGGGGTCCTGCCAGCAAAACTGCTCCAGTATGGGCTTCTCACACCACAGGTCCTGCCAGGACACCGTCCAGTGCTCCACTAACCTTGAGGGAAAAAGACATGGAGTGCTGGGGAACCTGAACACTTGTGACCATAAAATCAGAGAGTCATAACATTTTTCTTTCCTCTAAGAGCCTTACTGTTCTTATCAGTCTTATTGCCTTTTGAAGATAAGCCTTTCAGGAAAAATTTGCAGTGAAATACTTTACTAAATTGCTTAGAAAGATAAAAGTTGTGCAAAACCCATGATTCTTGTTCATCTCATGATAAATCTGGTGAGAATTTTTTACTTGAACTCAGTAGTATGGAAGGATGTCTTGTATTGAAACACATTTTTGTTTTGTTGCACTTAATTTTTATTTGTTTGCTGGTGGAATGCAGGCCAAAAATCCTCTCACCTACGGTAATATGTGGAACAGTATGTACATAATAAATCTGAATTGGTCCTACGGGAGTAAGGATTTTCCAACAATGTAAAATATTTGGGATAATGGAAGGCAGAAGAAAGCTTTTGTGTGGCATGGGTGGGTATTTTAGGAAATGTGTGGAGAGGTGCCTTTCTTCCATAAATGTTTTTTTTCTTAGGTATTATTAGGTTCTGTTTTTTTCCAGCAGCAATGTAAAGGGGAGCTTTGCACTTCATCTTGTAAGTTGAATGTATTTACTCTTGTTTAACTCATAGAAAATCTTTATGTTCCTTCTTGTGCAAAATAAACCTGAACTCTGACACTCTTTTGTATACTCATATCTGGAGCAGCTTTGCAATTTGATTGTCATCCTCCATTAAGATACAAGTTTTGATTCAATCATTATCTCAAATTAATTAACTTAAGAGACTTTTAATCATCATATTCATCAAACTCTAGGATCATTATGTTTTCCTTGATCCTTAAAATTGCCTTTGTCTTAATTGTCAGTCTGGAATTTCAAAGCAGATCTGTACAGTCATTGGTAAAACTTGCACTTTTACCTCTGCAATAATTTTTTGAGGTGCTGACTCTCCTCTTTCTCGTTTTACAACTGACTTTTAAGGGCATTTGCTCTTTCTATGTATAAGACTACTTTCATTTTCCCACAAATCTTTATCATTTTTCTTCTCATGTACTGCATGAAAGCTTCAATTTCAGTCTCAATTTTTAGCATGTCATTATATTTTTAATCTGCATGTGCATTTCTAAGATCCTTTTGTATTCTGTCTGCCACACAATGTTGATTGGAACATCCAATAAAAAGGCAGGATTGATGGATTGGTGCTGAATTTGGTTAAGGAGAAAATTGTAAGAGGTTAAAATGGTCGAAAAGTGCTCAATTTTTGGCATAGTAATGGAAAAAAAATAGGATCATATGAAGGGAGGTGCAGAACAAAAGAAAAATGGGCAAAGGAAGTTGACAAGAGTTGTGTGTGGATGAATGCAAAAGAATGGAGATGTGATATTCAAAATTAGATCCGTGCCTTGATTTGCATTGTGAAAAATGTAGAGCTGAAGATGATCCTGAGAACTGAAAAGACTGTTAGTCTAGAGGGCATTTTCAGACTTGTTCCTCCACAGAGTATTAAAAATCTTCTATGACATTTTACTCTAGAACCTGTTTTTCAACTTAACTTCTGTGCAAATTGTCTGACTCCTAAGTTGAAAATACTGCAAATAGAAAAGACCAATTTTTCTTCTCTGCAGTAAGATCACCAAAGATAGTACAGAAATGTGACTAGAAATCTCACCACATTTTTGACACTTATGGGATAAGATGCAGGATTTTTTCCCTCAATTTAGCTTGCTACTAGTAGCATCTGCTCTATTTCCCTGTATTAGTCTGTTTCCCCATGTTAGTCATGGTATTTGTGCTCGGTGTTCAAAAATAATCCACACTGATGTTGAGTGCTGAACTAAAAATACTGCACAAGAGTTGGTAATATTGGTATCTGCATCTGATCCCACCTTTTGTTCTGGCTGCCTATTTTCATCTCTCTGATACTTGCCTTGGTCTGAGTCTTTTGATACAGTGCAAGACATGTACGTGATTCTTAATGTATGGGTACAAGATAGAACTGCTAACGGGTCTTGGTATTTGATTGCTTAAAATCTAAGGAGATCTTGTCTAGTGAGAGAATGGTAGCAATCACTGCACATTAATGGCTGTATGAACACCACATGCAGCACAGGTCACAGGATGTTCAAGCAGCTGGAGAGAGACTATATTCATATCATGATGATCTCAGAGCTATGCCTGGATGAGCTTTGTACACCTTTGTGTAGCCATTACTTCTGCTTACTTTGGAAATCATGCAAATCCACAGCAGTGCATTAATCTTTTAGGTTCATATTACACGTCTATTGATATTTTCCCTTTTTCCCTGTCCTGTCCCTTTCAGAGTGCAGGATTTGATTTTCATGGCCATGTTAACTTCACTGCTCTGCATGTTCTCTTCCCTAGACAAAAGCCTCTCTGTAGAAAAAAGGAAGATTGAATGTAAGTACTTCTTTGAAGTGAATCAGTCTGTTTTTGTCAGGTAATTTCACTGCTGAAACATGAATAGCAAGAGGTGGATTACTGAGAAGATTGGTGTACCCTGGGGTTAAAGACAGCTATCAGTGAATGGATGTTTTATCAGAGTTAGGTCTCATCTATCTGAGCATGAACCCAAAAGGTCAAAGAGAGAAGATTGGTAGAACTCAGGCATTGCAGTTAAGAAAGAGACTGGCTAACAGCACCAATTTTCTAAGGAAGAAGCTATGATGCAGACAGAGCCAGTAGTTTAGACCTTAGGCTGGGGAGGCATTGCAACCTGCTAAACAACTTAATACGAATTGTTTCAATGTATTCAGTGGAAGGGGAAGTGCACTGCCAACCACCAAAAAAATAATTGAGAAGTACCCCAGAAATTACTTAAAATTTTTATTATTCTTTTCATGGCTGATGTCAGCCATGCCTTTACTGTATAAATGTCATGGACAAGGAGAAATGTTCAATATTTGTCACAAAATATGCGAGCAGGTACCAAATACAAGACAGAAGATATTGTGCACATCTCCTCAGTCTCTGGAGATCTGCTTCTCCCAGAAAGTATCTCTAAGTCAAATCAGGATAGGATCTATGAATCTATGTAAATCATTTAAATCCTTCCCTTGAGAGCAAACCTCTACATAGAAAAAAAGAGTTTATTGGACCTGCATAATGCAATGTTGGCTTTGTTCTAGGAAAACACAGATTCTTTTTTTTACTATGGCAAGTATCCTTCTGTGTTTTGGTGTTTTGTGGTTTGGATTGACATTTTCTTTTTATTTTTTTTTTAACCCCAAAAAGACTGTAGTTCATAACTTTTGCACAATGTGTTGCATTCAGCCTGCTGCTTTTCTGAAAGAAAACAGCTTTTGAGGACAGGAACTGCTGTGCAGCATGAACTTTTAAACAAGGAATGACCTATTTTCTTGCTTCTATGCCCACTGCTGCTTCCTTTTCACTGCCTAGAGCCACAAAAGGAGAGTCAGGGAGTAACGTTTCAGGAAACCTTTCCTGAGGTAGAGTAGCCACCTTGTCATTTCATTTGTTGTTTTTCCTATTAAGGCACAGGCTGAACACTGTTTGTTGCTTAAGCCTTGCTTTTATACCAAGAATCCACTCTCCATTTTGCACTGCTTAGGTTAAACAGATATTGCATTGTAAGAGGAATGAAGATAAAAATGCAATGTGTTAGCTTCCTTATATGGCAACGTTTCGTGGTGGTGAGGACAATCAAATTTATCTTCTGAACTCTGCTATGTGAAGTCTGTTTTTTGGGTAAGGTAGGGAAAGGGAAATGAAACTAATGTTCCAGAAATGAGATTATGGATTGTGTTCATAAGAACTGTGAGCAAGGCAGGGTAAAAACTCAAAGACATACAAATAAATTAATACATTTTTGAGATTGAAAGGATAAAGCACATATCACAAAATATGACTTAGGGATATGAATACAGATGCTGCAGAAAAATAAGTGTAGGTATTTATGTAGAAAAAACCCTAGATCATAGGGAATGTGCTCTGGATCAGATTCTCACAAGCAGGCTGTATCTTTGCACTGCTCTGGAGATGGAATCTCATACTCACTCAGCTTCCATTTACAGCTGGATTGCAGTAGCTCTGCAGCACAGAGGAGCCAGGATTTGGTTCCTTGGCCTGGGAGGGCTAATAAGTAAAATGCTGGTACAAGAAAGAACTATTTTAGGATTATTTTGAAGGCTAATGTATTTGCACTTTCAACATTGTTATGCAACCTAAATTAGTTTAGTTGGTCTAAACAGTAGCTTATATTTGGAGAAATAGAACATAAATAAAAGAAAAAGGGAAACACAATGGAACAATCATTTAATAAGAAATAGAAATGTAGGAAACCTTTGTTGTCCTTCAGCTACCATAATTTTATGCCACAGCAGGACATAAAGAAATCAAAATCACCAGTTATGCATTGTAAATACCCAGAATGCTTCTTATGCAAAAATAAAATGTTTTTCTGACTTTAGTTTACCTTTTTTGTGCCTTGAAGGACAAATGAAAAAAGGCTGAACTCACCCACTCACTCAAACCCCAGTAGTTTCCCTTTATCAACATATATGACATATTTTTACACTAAATAAATAATGTAAGCATTTTCAACCAATATGTTAACTTTCACACATCTTTTACTTTACAAAAATCCTAAGTTAATACATTTAAAAGAAATGTATTCTTTTGAGTGGAAATGTCCTTACCAGTTTAAGTGATGATCTTTACAGATTTGAATGACATCGTATAAAACTGGAAGAAAACTGAAGCTGATACTAAATAAGTATAAATTGCAAGCAATTATATTTAAGTAAATCAGATTAAAACAATTCACATGGAAGCAAGTAGGAAATTACTAAGTTCTTAGGTTACAGATTGCAAATTTAGAACAAAAGTTAACAGATATAGTCCCTATCTTCATTTTGCACAGCACATATCACTTTCCAGTCAGTCACATGCTGCAAATTGTGATTAGAGTCCAGTTATTAAAGCCAGGTATCTACACTGACATCACTGTAAGGTGTAAGGAATTTTAAAGCATTTATCATAATTCAGAAAGATGCAGGTGTGGGCTGCCCCAAAGCTTCAAGGTATCTTCATGTGTAAGCATGACAGTTATCACACTCTTTCAGAAATACACATAAATATAATATTGCATGTAGGTGGCAAGGTTTTGGTAGTGGGAGGACTGAAGTTGTGCCCCAAGCTGGACACAAGCTGGCTCCAGACCCTCTGCAGAACACTGCTGAGTGCATCGCTGAAGTTGGTGGTGTCTCTGGGAAAAGAAAAGAGAGAAATCATCAGTCAGAGGGGAGTGATGGGAGATGGTGGCAAAGAGTGAGCAACAGCAAAGGGAATGCTGAGTTCACAGAAGGAAAACTCCAGATCAAGCTCCTCAAAGCACAAGAATTGTCTGTTCCAGCATGCAGGAAATCAAGCGAGTGCAGTGGAAGGCAAGTGTGGATGAACAAGGTACTTCTCACTGAGTTTTTTCTTGGCAAGGTCTGCTTACAGGTTACTGTGCCAAGTGCCACTGTAGTGCCATCACTCCCTCAGTAGTGCAGCAGATGAGTAAAATCAAGTTATGCAAAATCATACATAAGCAATCATATGGGAGATTTAAATGCTCTCTTAACTTCATTTAATGAGTAGTTGTAGAGAAGAGGGAGCCACTATTCTCAGAAATACACGATAAAAGGGAAAAATGCAACAGACAAAAGCTCAAAAAGAGGAATTCCAATAGAATCTAAGGGAAAAATTGTCACAGTGAGGGTGATGATGGATCAGAGGAGCTTGCACAGAGGAGCTGAGGAATCTCTGTCTTTGGGGTCACCTGAACTTCAACTGGATTTGACTCTGAACAACCTCATCTAAGTTCAAAGTCAACCTTTGATGTTGGATGACATGACCCCAGAGATTCCTGCTCATCTAAACGGTTCAGTGATACTGTGACACCTGTCAGGTGCTCTGTCTCTGGGTTCTCACTGAACAACCCTCTTTCCTGTAAGCCATTCACAGGAGTGCAGGCAGGAAGGAGGCAGAATTCACACCCTGAGAGGCAGGTGGTGCCTGCTGCCAATCAGTAATACCTGTCAGGAACAGAAGAATGACCAGGAGGAGGAAAGGTGTGGCCTTCTGAACAAGGAGAATCTTGGCTGAGGTAGAGGAACTAGACACATTCCCTTAGTTTGTGACTATGGGAATTAATCTGGAAGTGTTGTCAATAAGTACTTCTGTAAGTAATTAGCTAATTAAAAGTTCATCATTACTCATTTTTTATTGGATCAAAAAATAGACTAATATACAATATAAAGTGATCTATTCCTTTTTGTAATATGCAATCATTCTTGGTGACAAGGACTTTATTTATTTATTTATTCACTATTTTACTATTTTATTCCTAGATTATTGTGTTAAATATTTAAAGCATAAACATAGCAAATTTAGCAAATTGTATTATCCAAGTACAATGACATCTTTTTAAAGTATTTATTTTGGAGGCCAAATGTTATATTAAGAACAGCCTCTGTGTTTAGAGGAAAACCACTACATACTCCTTAAGCACAGCTCTATATAAATATGACTCAATTAAGAATTTGTAAGGTTTTGTTTCAAGAACATTGCCTTCATATGATTTTAATACCATTTTAATGAAAGAGAATTAAATACTGAAATAATTAATTCTAAAAGCACACACACTAGAAAATGTTATTATTTCCAAGGAAATGACAGGAACTCGCTTCTGAAAATATGAATATTGTTATTCTTCTCTAAGTAAACACTCAATATTCATTTTCTGATTTAATTTTTTCATGGAAGGATAGGATCTCAAGAACACAGGATTGAAGAGTTCATTACTGAATCAAGTGTCTAGAAAGGATAATGCAAGTAGCTCTACAATGACTCCTTCAAAGTATGCTCAGTCACAAATGTACATTTATACTTTTATTTTGTATCACCTGTTCCCAAACACTCAGCTGAAAAAAAGCAACCCCATGTCAAATGGCACTGTATCAAAGCTCAACACTCTAAATGTGTCTTCAGAACTGAGAGTAAAAGTTTAACTAACCTAAACAGCAGTGTGCATACATCTTTCTAATTTTTTTGTGAAGTGATACCCTTTCAGTAAAGCATACAAAAGAAAATGTAACAGAGCTTTTCTACAGACTTGGCTTAGGAATTCACAATTTCACTTAAGAAAAGCTTTTCTACATTTTATTTGAAATTATGGATCAAAAGACCATTATGGTAAAAGGATCACGTGGTGCTCAGGTATCTTTGCTGAATCTCATGGGCAGTGTTAATTCCTTTTCACTTCTGAGAAAACTGGTTGAGAAGGGAATTCTGTGAAGAAATGATATGAAATTCCCTTCATCCTGCATGGATGAAGGTACTGAATTATGTGGAGTTAACTTCAGCTGAATCTGAAGTTCTGACCAGAGTATAAGTGGAAGAGGAGGAAGGTAAACAAGTGTCCTGGTTTAGGGCAAATTTGGGAGGAAACTTCCCAAGGGTCCCCCAGCTGGTCTGGGAAAAGATTTCCTTGGAGAAAAGTGGAAAAAAACTGTTTATTTAACAAGCAAAGTATTGACAAGCATAAAAATGAACAATACTAAACCTCTCACTGTTCTGAAGAGATGGCAAACCCAGAAAGTCCCTGTCAGGTGTAGCTCGGCTCGCTCAGTCTCCATCAGTCCCTCCTGCTGGGAAATGTCCCGGCCCCAGCGGGACACAGCTGTGAGCTCCTGGTGTTCCTCTTGGTTTTCAGTCCAGAGCAGGTTTGAACAGCTCCAAGAAAAACAAAAACCACAGTCCAGGGAACTTCTCTGCCTCAGCTAGCTAAAAACTAACTAAAAGCAAAGGAGAGCTTTGTCCCACTGTCTGTCCTGCTGTCTGTCTGTCCTGCAAACACGGTCCAGGAGCAGGAATGCTGAAGCTCTTATCTCTAGGTTTTGAATACAGCCACCTCAGACATTCCACCACTTCTCCTTCTCCCCCCCTTCACCCTCAGGCATAGTTTTAAAGGTGCAACACTTATTTCTGGGCTAAGCAGATGAATGGAGATACAATTCAGCATCATAAAGTCACCCCAGGACAACAAGGGAGAAAGAGAATAAATATTTACATCCTATTCTATGCTAACAATTCTCCAAACACTGTATCATTGAAAAATGGAGGAAAATAATGCAAACCTCCCACAGTGCTAACAATGTATATAGGTCTGAATTTAAATATGTGTAGCATATTTCTTCAAGACCATCAAAATTTTCATCTTCCCTAACAATCTCTATTTCTCTTGTGTAAAGATTTATTTATACTCTACAAACAAAACTCAAAACATAGTTTTTGGTTCACAAGTAACTAGACTGATGTTAAAATATAATTGCTGTTGGTTATATAATGGCTGTTCTCTGAAGTGTATTCCCTGTAGCTTTGTGTATTTCTTATTCTCTCAGGTGTTTTGAGATTCTTCCATCTCTCAGTATAGAAAACATAAAGCATGTTCTGACTGCATTAAAAAAAACAAACCAACAACCAACATAGCAGTTTGGCATATGCTGCTTTTATCATTTGACTAAGATTTTTACACCAGTATGTGGTGTGAAAGTGTGTATCACAGAAAGCTGAAGAAAAAAAGTCTAATTTCTTAATTTTTCACTTTTAAAGGGTCCACTTCAAGTCCTGTTGAAATCAAAGGATTTTTGGACAGCCACTGATGTCACGGGGAAATGGATTCAGGTTTTCAATGGGATTCTGGCAGATTTTATTAAAAGGAAGAACGCTGCACTCTCCCACCGTGGCTCATACTCTGAATAGGGCAGAAGAGTGTGTGAGAGAAATGTGGATTTGCTGTTTTCAGTTCTGCCACAATCTTTTGAAGTTTAACAAGGTAAGTGTCAGATGCTGCACCTGGGATGGGGCAATCCTGGATGTAGAGACAGGCTGGGGAATGAGATGCTGGAGAGCAGCACTGTGGAAAGGAACCTGGGGATTCTGGTTGATGCAGAGTTGAATGTGAATCAGCAGTGCCCTGGCAGCCAGGAGAGCCAGCCCTGTCCTGGGAGCATCAGGCACAGCATCACCAGCCAGGCCAGGGAGGAGATTGTCCTGCTCTGCTCTGCTCTGCTCTGAGGCAGCCTCACCTCGAGTGCTGGGGGCAGTTTAGGGTGCCACAATATAAAAATAAAATCATTAAACTATTAGAAAGCATTCAAAGGAGGGCCACAAGGATGGTGAAGGGTCTGGAGGGGAAGATGGACGAGGAGCAGCTGAGGTCACTTGGTCTGTTCAGCCTGGAGGAGACTGAGGGGAGACGTCACTGCAGCCACAACTTCCTCATGAGAGGAAGAGGAGGGACAGGTACCAATCTCATCACTCTTGTGACCAGTAACAGGACTCAACGAAGTGACATGAAGTGAGTCAGGGGATGTTCAGGTTGGATATCAGGAAAAAGCTTTTCACTCAGAGAGTGGTTGGGCACTGGAACAGGCTCCTCAGGGAAGTGACACAACACCAAGCCTGGCAGAGTTCCAGAAGCATTTGGACAATGTTCTCAGGCACATGGTGTGACTCTTGATGTGTCCTGTAAGGGCCAGGAGTTGGACTCGATCCTGATGGATCCCTTCTAACTCAGCACATTCTATAATGCTGTGATTCTGTGCTATCTGGCCTTGCACACATCAGATAATTTCTTATTGAAAATATTTGTAACAGTTTCCATACTGTTTGATGTGCAGTAGCTAATCCATCAGGTACCAAACTTGAACTTGTTTGTGTTGTCGTACCCTACACTAACTCTAACTGTTTATCACCAGCCATCTTTTATTGTAAATGATATCCTAAGCCAGTGCTTCTAATTATTCTAATTATTTCTGTTTCTTGTAGCTCATCTTTGTCAGAGATAGTCCTTTCTATTGAGCCATCTCCTGTTTCTCCCTAGAACTGAACTCTGATCCTCAGTGGCCCTGGAAATATAAGTGCAAGGATAAACCGGGAGGATAATTATTAACAAGTGCATCAGCAGCCTTGGCTTTTCCCATATTTTATACTCCCTCCTTAGACTTCTAGAATATATATATAGATTTCTTTTTTTTAATGCCAGCAGGATATCACTCATAGAAAGGTCTGAATAACCTTCAAGAGGTTATAAACCTTTCAGTGCTACTGAAAGTGCTCTGCATTCTTGAAGATGCCATTAGCCACTCATATCAGGAGAGTGTGCACAAACACATGCACTAAGCTGGCTTGTTCATATTGAAGAGGAATAATCACTGCAACCAAGATACACAAAGGCATAGTTGTATTACTTTTCTTGTGTTAAAAGAGACAAAGGGAGTGAAGGCCTGTGACTGACTGGATCATGTGAAGATCAGTGCAGAGAGGATAATTTCTCCTTCTCAACAGTTTGTATACCCCCACACATGGAAGCCACAACCTGGTAAATTCCCTGGGGCATGGCATATAATAAGTGTTTCTCTGGCAAAATTTTATTGTCTTTCACTGCATGTAATAAATCATATTACTCCATGTATGCTTTTCAAAGCAGCTTTTTAAAATTCAAATTTAGTATCAGTTTTCTTCAAAAATTATAGAAGTAGTTATTAGTCTGTGAGCATCTGTTAATGCTACAGACAAATATAAATCCCACATTAGCAATCTCCATTTTTAAATTTTTCTAACATTTTTAGCTTCTGAAACATCTGCTTGATTTTTCTCCTTGCATCTCAACTGCTCCATTGAAGTAGAGAGAAGTGAGCAAGCAGCTTGAGACTTCAGTTTGAAATACAATAAATAGAAAAAGCTCAAAGGGGAAACATCTGCTGAAGTGAAAATGTCTGTGCAGGATTGGAAAGCAAGATTTAGAGGCTGAGGAATAGGAGAAAGAACCTTTCAGAGTATTTAAAATGGGTTCTAGCTGATTTTAATAGTTCCCTTAGGTTGTTCAAGATCAGTACCTGGGTCAAAGAGGTACACAATGCTGTGCAGATTCCTTTCCCTGTATTTGTGTCTGTGTTACTTCTGACTTGAAAGGAAGCATGACCTAAGTTGCATGGCATCCAGTTAGCTTCAGATTTGTCATTTATTTGTTGCTGTTGCACATGAGGGAGAAACAATGAGATAATCTTGTACAAAAAAATCAAGCTGCCTACTGTTCTAATCAAATCTGCTACACTTCAGAACATCTGTACATTGAGCAGTCCCACAGCACGATGCCAACTCATCCACCTGAATCTAAAGAGGGACTGTACAAAAGATGGGCATGATAGTCTGTGTGAGTGAAATGCTCACTGAATATATACAGAGAAAAAAAGCACCATTGTTTATTCAGTTCTTGGCACATGCAACAAGAGGTGACTCTTCTTTATTCAGTGCATGATTATAAGATTATTCATCTTTGTAATATGGGTCTGGAGGAAGTTATACACCAGTTTCCCAGGCAAAGTGTTTTATTTTTACATAAGGAAAGAAAAAGAAAGAAAAAAGGAAAAAGAAAGAAGAAAAATACCCTAAAACACCCTAATGCCCTAAAGCCCCTGAGGCTGGCCTTAGCCAGATGTTTTAATTTCAGAGGATTGATCTGTGAAGGATGCAAATTTCTTTGGCATTGCCTGTAGGGTGGCAACACAGCTTTCCTGGTCAGGGGACAAAGATTGTCACAGAATTTGCTGAGGAACATGACAAAAGAAAATTATGAGCTTATTCCCTTCACCTACCACAGGAGGAAAGCAGGAATATTTACATCCAGATGAATGCATGTGTAATGTCGCAAATAAAAAAATAAAGTACATTGATTGTCTTCAAGACAAGAAAATCATCTGCCACGCATCTTAGTCAGGGAGTCACCCAAGTATCTTTAAGCCTATTTCTCTGAACATATGAAAAATCAACCATCTTTAGCAAGAGAGGGGTGGAAAATATTTGGGCTCATCCTAGATTGCCTTTAACTTGTTTTATCTACCTTTTCTTTGAGAGTTTAAAAACTCCAGTGATTCTATCTGGCCTTTTTAGAGATAAGATGAGCCAGTAGGGGACAACCACAACTGATATATGTAATGTGAAATTCCATAAGGTACAGTACCTGCAGGCTATGGGCTGGGAGGCCTCTGCTAGATATTATCAGAAGTCATTTAGGTTGTCTGGGACTGGAAAGAAGAGAACATATGTGGCCCACCTGCATTTCTTTTGAAGTGTTGTCTATTGAGGATTGCAGATCATTCACTTTTAGAAATTCATATTCTTTGCAAAAAAAAATAAGAAAACTGAAAGTCCTAGTAATGAAAAAGAAAAATAAATATGCAGACTATTGTGACACAATAATTTGTGAAAAAAAAAATTGATATGCCAAGCATCTGAGAACAGAATGACTTTCAGAATTCAAAATTAGTAGAAATTCTAGTGATTTATAATATTTATAATACTGTCAGCCAGCTGGTGCTTGTCTCCTGCAGCATAATTACCCAGGCAAGGAGTAGAGACTTCACAGACAAGGGGTGCAGAATGGCCATGGAGAGGTAGGTTTTGGGAGCACATTGTAGGAAAATTTTTGGGAGGAGGGCAAAAAACTCAGGAAGGACATTGTGAAAGTGCAGGAGGGGTAGAAAAGTACAGGGGGAGCCTTCCTTAGGAGTATTGGCTCAGGAAAGCCTGCAGGAAGAGCCTGAGGCAGGGTTGGAAATGATGGACTGTTGGACCTATACTCACAGTATTCCCAGGCCTCGTTGCCCCACAGTTTGAGACATCCCCCAGTCCTGAGTGTCAGAAACTCTCAGACTCCAGGGGAATATGGAAGGTGACAAGATCCTGAAATGCAGCCTAGAGAGAAAGTAGGGTATCACTGTGGAGAACTACAGCTGAACACTGCAGTAGGTTACAGATTCCTTGCAGAGATGTGCTAGGTTTTCCAACAGCCAAGGGAAGGTTCTCATTTGGACCCTACATCTGATGTGGGTTCAGAGGGGTTCAGTTGACAGGGGAAGTATTTAGGAGAGGGATTGTCACCTTGCCAGGGCCACTGCTGCAAGGCAACCCACCCTGAAAACTCATTTCTTGGGCAACAGTTTCTGGTGTTTGACAGTGGCAGGAGGAAGTGAGTCTGATACAAGTGCTCATGTGCCTTTGCAGTGTGAGAGGAGGGTGATATCATGGCTCTGCCCTCTATTAATCAGCTTCCTTCTGACTTTAATCCTTCTCCAGGGATACAGTGGGGGCAGTTCCAGGGATCCTATGTGAAGGAAACTATTCCTGTGTGTGGCTTTATGAGATAAGCTATAAAACTCACAAGAAACATACTCAGAGACTATGGCAAGCACTTTGCTTAAAGACACTGCAAATGGTCTCTTTGCTGTGATCAATTCAGTAATGACTGAATTTGTAGCAAAGGACCAGAACTCACTATTCCTTCTTTTTAGCACTATTAAGCCATTATTATTTCTGTGTGTACCTCCTGAAAATAATCAGTCTTCATTCCTTGGTGTGTGTGTATGCCTTTGCTGTCACCAACGAATGGGCAAATTTTGAGAACTTGTTGTTTTGATGATGTAAATTCAGTAATATTTTAATTTCATGTACAAGTGTTTAGAGTTTCTACCATTTGTTTCAGTTGGATAATGCTACAGTGCCAGCAATCATCTGCTAATTTTACAAAATGTTTAGATTAAAATTTAAACCAAATCTTTAATCTCTTCACAAAAATTCAGTTACCACTCCATTCTACAATAAAGCAGCCCCAATCTCCTAATTCATTTATCCCAATCTCCTAAACATATGTTAAAAGTATCTATATAGAAAGAAAAACTGACTCACAACATGAAGATGGGATAGTTATAAACCACATTGTGCTAAAGGATTATCCATAGAAATAACAAAATTAAACTGGTTTTAAAAATTTAATTATTTTTCTGGGTTAGTACAAGTTTGATTTTGATTTCAAGAACAGTTGGTGTTATTTCTTTTAGAAAAATAGTGACACAATTTCTCTACATGGCAATCCTTACTTCACCTTACCTTCTGAGCCCTTGTAAGGCTCAAGGGATTTGTTAGAGAAAAAGGTTTGGATTCCCCTCCCTTGTTTCCAGTTGAGATCATTTTGAACTCTATTCAGGCATGAAAGAAATACTAATCAGTCTTTTAGACTGGAGAGAAACTCCCAGGTGTATAGAATACATGTAAACTCCCCTATAAATATGAATATCATAACATCTGAGAAAAAAAGCTACCAGAGGTAAGGAAGTTTTATTTATTTTTTCTTCAAATAGGAAAATGAACAAAAGATTTTGCTGGAAACATGGAGGTTTCATAAACCTTGGAAAGTGTTTTTTTTAATCTAACCTAGCAGGTTACATCTACCTGTTAGTGGCTGAAAGATAATTGTCCTAAAACTTCTCTGTCCCCTCACAAGGGCTTTTCTTTTCAAGGTGATGGAAATTGTTTTTCTCTCCTCTCACATGAAAGCAGTCCATACGGACCAGGGAGAGGAAGGCAATAAGAAACAAAGCAGATTGCTCCCTGGAATATTTTAATGTGGTATGTGGATAATTTTACTCTTTCCTTTAGAAAAGCAGGATTGTTTATTTTTCCTAAAATCAAAGACAATCATATTAAGCATAGTAACAGCATATCTTGTGCTAGTCTTCTGTTCATTGTAACCAGAAACTGTTCAATCCAAACTCCATGTAGGAACAGTAGCTGCACAGAGGCAGGGAGGACAGGTCCTGACAGTGAGCTGCAGCATCCTGCTCTGCTCACCACCCTCGTGTGCCCTTTGGGGAGTGTTGGTGTAACTTCAAACAAAGGCATATGCTCCACTCAGATAAGCATATTTGCTTTTTGGTTAGGGCAATCTCCCAGGAGGGAGAGGCAAAAAAAATACAATTTTAAACATCTGAATCTGACAAAAAGTTGAAACTCTGTCTTTTCATGTCCTAGATAAGAACTGTCTGCCATGCTGCTTAACTGGGCAGCACTACAACAGGCTCCAGCCAGGCTCCAGAAGTGAGCCTGGCAAACGTCTCTGAAAGAAAAGAATTACGTGGAAAAATGGACGGGAGGGTTTTAGTCTATGACTCAGTCTGTGAACAGAGAGAGTCCCTGAATCTGTGTTCCCAAAAGGGATGATTTTGGTTACCTTCCTGTCTAGGAATCTTTATGGGCTAACAACTGGCTTGTCTTTATTCTGTGGGCTAGCTGGTTTGGATCCCATTCTGGGATAGCCAAGCCTATGCCTTCGGAAATTCTGTTCCTTTTTCATGAATGTAACTTTGTTGCTGCTGTTTTCAAACACATAAATCCTTTATTGTGTTCAGACCTAAGTGTCTGGTGATAAAAATGGAGGTACTGAGACAAAGAGAATATTAAATATGTATTATGAAATTTTCTAATATATGAGGAGAGGAACATTGTTGGATTCCAAGTCAAATTACATTTTCTCTCATTTGCATCAAGAAAACAGAAGCACTAATAATATATGTGTCAAATCAGTGATGGAAATAGCTATGCAATCAAATGATATAATGATGGTATATAAGTGAAGGTGACCTACTAATGAATAATGTGGGAAGGAAAGACTGACAAAGTGTTAATTGATATGTCAAGTCAGTAATGTCAGTCAGTTGCATGGAAGAAGAGAAATTAGTCAGTGTAAATTGTGTAGTGACCATCAAAACATGCCAAAAACAATTGCACTTTCTGTAAAAAACTTGACAGATAAGACATAAGAACAAACTGAAAAAAAAAAAAAAAGGAAATATACCATATTTGATTTACTTCTCCAGGTAGCCAGCAATGGTTCACCCAGCAAAGCCTTTTAATGTCTAAGAAAAATATATTTGCAGCATCTGTGTACCACAATAATCCTCAATTCAACTTGTGAAGCTTTCACAGCTCTTCCTTAGAGAACTCCAATAAAATCTACAATGTCTGATCTGTATCTGCTTACACTGAATACGTAGTGAGTAGCTGAAGTGATATAAAAAATATGTGTGTTTAAATCTGAGTTGAGCAGAAGCTGAAAGAAAAAACATAGGATCTTTAAATGGTAGCCTCACTTTGTACTTCCTTATGAAATATATTACAAAAAGTAAATGGCAGTTTCCTAGGCTGAGGTTTTTTTCATTTATCTTGCATTTTAAAGGCACTTTTGTTCTTTTTCTGCTAGAACTCTTTACTTAAAACCATTACTTTAGGGCTAAACAGTCGGATCAATGACATGAAATTGCACTAGGTCATTCCAGACAGTGAAAGAGAAATCTGTTATATGGCTTTGTCACATGATTTAATCTAGAAGAAAAATGAAATATTAAATATACCTATATTTATATTATATATTTGTGGATCAGAGCTGCCTGAGAAAAATGTATTTTTTTCTGAACTTGAAGCCATTTTTGGAAAACATAAGAAGTTATAAATTACTTTGTCCACTAGAGGGTATCAAACATATTTCCAATCTTGCAGCAGAAACCCTCAGAAGCTCAGAAAAGAAATAAAATCAGGTGAGATTAATGTTACTATATTTTCAAAAAGTACCACTGTCTATGTTTAATATAATACTTTGTGAAAGTGAAGCAAATAACTTTCTCCTGCTATACAAAATCCTAGATATATTTTTCATGATGAACTACACACTATCTTGACTCCTCTCAATGTTATCATGAGAGAGAGGCCATGTTACAGTGAAATATTTAGTGATGTTTCTTGTGATGTGAGATTTCTACTCTTTCTGAATTGGAGCTGAAATTAAGATCTAGTTTGGGACTTAATCCCCAAAAATTTATGATATAGGATTAAATATAATTTTAATATCCTGGATCTGAATTTGAAGAGGCTAGTATTTCAATTTATAATTTATGATGATCCCTAAAGAGAAATAAATAAATAAAGCTTTGAATTATTAAAAAATACACCTTGTGTTTTATATTAGTTCTATATGTTATAATTTTCTTATGCCATATATCAGTTTTAAGGTGTTTGTTTTCAACAGAGAGAATAGAAAAGGCTCCATCAAACTCAAGGCCTTTGATAGCCCTTTTTATACTCTAGGATCATTATCAGTGCTGCTTATCAGCACTGCTAAAGCAAAGTCTATCCTTCTTGAGAGACTTGAAATGGAAAAATTATGAAACAGAAATATTTTCAAAACTCATTGTTCTTGTCAGTTTTGTGTTGAAATAAGACTAAAATTCAATTATGACCTGAAGTATAACATTTATATAGTTACTTGCACAATCAGTCAAGGAAAGGTGTGAATTTATCAGCACATGCAAACTTTATCAAAATGGGGCTTGAAGAGATGGGTATGGTTTCTTGTTCAGCAGGAAGGTAGCCAGCATGGTGCAGGAGCTAGTGAAGGACAGTGGAACTCTCCAGTGTATGTTATCACGAGGCCCACGGTCAGAGTGGTCTCTGGTGGCTGCAGAATTCACTGCAGTGATCCCTGCTAATGAGTACAGGCTTTGCATTGTCCTGGACAAAGTGGTTTGGGGGATCCCAGGGAATATATCACACATGGCACTCATTCTCTTTTGGGAAAAAAAAAATCAACTCAACAAAACAAAACCAAATAGACTTCTTTGGAAGTAGTTAATTCTTTTTTCTTAAATGCAGAAATTCACAGCTGACTCTCCTGTAAAGTTTGTTCATATTTGTGATAATAAGATTTTTTTGATGTTTATTTCTGATTTGTCTAAATTAAAAGCAGCTGAGTTGGAGACTCTTCATCAGCTGGCCCTCTAGATTCTGTCAGTTCTCCAGAAAACAGGTCTTGACAAACCTTCTTTACTTTAATTTATCACTGGGTTTTATCCCTAACAGTATTGTAGAAAACCTGGGTCTTTGGAGTAAAAGCAGTAATGAATTTATAGCAGGTTTTCTCTTGCTTCTGCATTTATTAGCTAAGTGCTTAAAAGACAGATAATGACAATTGCCCTATGGAAATTAAGAGGTCCAAAAAAATCTCAACAGTTAAGCTTTATGTGAAAAAACAAATCCCCAATGGACTGAAAGTTTAGTTCAGATGAGGCTGGCAGAAAATTCTTGTTGAGTTTAAGATTCTCAAGTATTCAAAGTACCTTCTTGCCTAGGAATGGAGGAGTGATTACTACTACTTTCAGACTTCACTCCTATCAAGGAAACAGCAACTGAACGACATCTGGGACACACCTTCCTGTCTTTTAGTCTTGCAATGTACTGAACAATATACATGCATATGAAAATGTACTCTATTCTTCATCTAAAAAGAAAATTACTCACCCCTCCTGTCCCTAGTGAATGTCATTATATGCTCTCATTTCCAAAGAACTTGACTGAATTGACCTTCAGTAATTCAGTCTGCCTATATACAAAACATTAGCACACTGCATTCAGATTATCATTCGAAAAATGCACATTAGAAAATAAGCCTGGCATTTACATTATCACATAAGTGCAATTAGTCTTACAATGAGGGTTTATTTTGAATGTATCATTTACATCAAAGAAACAGACCCTTGTATTCCTTAGAAGATGATCAATGATGAAAGACCAGAAGGCAACAAGTAGGTTGTCTTTGCCTTCTGTGAAAATTGGATTAAGCTTTATAGGTTCTATTGAATAAAGGAAGTTCTTAATTCTTCCTTTATTCACTACTTAGTAATTCACTACTTCCCTGGCAAATATTACTAAGCTTTAAATTTCTATCCTATAGTCTTTATTCAGGTTATGTATCCATGAAATCAAAGATGGGGTGAAACCCTGGATCATACATTTCAGCCCACTTACTGTCATCTCCTTTATGCAGACGCACTCTTGTGACATGATTTTAAAATTGTGTTGGTTTAGTTAAAATTTTCTAAAATCTTTGTAGTTAAAGATACAAAATGTTACTTTTGTTGCTTTTTAACCCACTGTTAGGTCTTTAAAATCAGAAGGATATTTCTAAAATTCATAAGAATAAGTTTGAGGTGTTCTTGCAGTAGAGAAAATTGCATGTAGACTTTTTGCACATAGATATGTTATGTCTGTTTTATGCCATCATACTTATGCACACATATTGATGTTCTACTTTCTGAGCATAATTATGATATCTGAGATTCAAATGATTCCCTGTAAATACTTGGTGCTCCATCCCTTCTGGCTACTTGTTAGTGTTCACATTCATATTCCACTGCAACAAAAACTACCAAGAGCTTGGTCCTGAGTAGCACTCATCTAGGCACATTGTGAGGATCTGAGAAATGCAATCTTCTGGTTTTGCTGTTCATGCAGATATTTTCCCAAAATGTTAGTCTTTCTGCAGTAGATAAATGCATTTGCACTATGTCAATGTGTATACATTTCCTCTCAGCTTGGTTCCTAACAAGAAATAATTTCTTTGGGTTACTGGGTAACATTCTGTTCTCCTGTCCGTTTATTGATTTATAAGCCAAATCACAGAGCTGCTGATTTGATACTCACTTCCTGGAGGGAGAAAATTTGCTTTTAATCCAAGCACTCTGCCCTTTCACAGATATGCCTGGAATTTCTGCTTTCTATTCACCAAACTCCACCCAAAGTTACTTTCCTTTCAGGAAGTGTCCTGAAGGGTGCATCCTGTGAGATTTCCTTACAGCTGACATGGAGCCAGCAAAAAAGTTTTGGTAGGTTTTTTTGGTTGTTCGTTTGGGTTTTTTTTGTTTGTGGTTTTTTTTTTTTTGTTTGTTTGTTTTTTGTTTGTTTTGTTGTTGTTGTTGTTGTTGTTGTTTTTCCTTTAGAAATTAGTCTAATTTCAACTTCAAAATTTCTTTATTTGCACATTAACCTCTTACTCTTGGTGGAAGCATTACTTATTAAGGCAGTGGGGGATGACAGTTCATTTGGACATATTTTTCTTCTTGTAGGAAATCCACTTCCTGCAGTTTAGTACTTTAATGTACTCATGTTAGAATGGCAAACTTTATTCTACCTTAAACCTTGAATGTAATTTATGGGTAAAAATCTAAACACTACTGTTCAACAGTAGTAGATTAGCCTTGACTGGCTGCCAGGACACCAAACTGTGTCTGTCACTCCCCTCACTCAGAAACACATTAAGATAAAATAAGAGGAAAAACTCATGGGGTGAGATAAGGCTAGGGCAATTACTCACCAGCTACCATCATGGGCAAAACAGACTTGACTTTGAGAAGATTAATTTAATTTGTTAGTAATTAAAATAGAGCAGTATAGTGAGAAAAAAAAACAACAAACTGAAACTACTTTCCCTCCACCACTTCTCCCCATCCTGCTCAGGCTCCTTGTCTTTTTCACTCTCAAATCCTCTACATGCCCCTCGCCAAGGGATGGAGGGGATAGGGAGTGGGGGCTCATACCTTGTGTCTGCCACTCCTCCCTTCTCACCCCCATCGCTGCAGCCTGGGGACCCTCCCATGGAATACAGTCCTTCACAAACTGCTCCAACATGGGTCCCCTCCATGGAGCACACTCCTTCAGGAACAGACTGCTCCAGCATGAGCTCCCCATGGATCACAGATCCCGCCAGCAAACCTTCTCATGCATGGAGATGCAGCTCCCTCCAGGACATACCCACTCACTGCAGCAGGAGTTCCCCAGGGTCTGGCTGCTTGAAGATCTCTGCTCACCCTGCACGTCCACAGGCTGCAGGGGCACAGCTGCTTCACCATGGTTTGCACCGGGGCTGCAGGGGAACCTCTGCTCTGGCACCTGCAGCACCCCCTCCCCTTCCTCCTGCACTGACCTTGGTGTCTGCAGTTTTCCTCTGAAATCTTTTCTTACTCTGCTCTCCCACAGCTGCTGCACAGCATTTTTTCTCTCTTTCTTAAATGTATTGCTGTGTGGGCTCTGCTTTGGCCAGTGGCTCCATTTCAGAGCAGGCTAGCACAGAATCTGTCCAATATGAGGGTGACCCCACAGAAGTCCTTCTCTTCTCACAGAAGTTACCCTGCAGTGCCTATCCAACTCCCATCATGTGTACTTGCCTTGCAAACATAATGCATCAATTCATACCCCTTTTTTACTGTCATACCTTAAAATATGTATATGCCACTAACGTGCATATGCAACTTGAAAATTATATATGCTACGGTAATCCTCCAAAATGATGTGTTTCTTCAGGTGGCTCACACAGGTAGGGGTTCAAGCTTTCTAAGTGCTTATAATTGCTATTCCTTGGAACACAAAAAACCTATTTGGTGATTTTATTTTATTTATTCTTTCCTGATTATTCTCTTCTATCGTTTCCCATCTCACCCCAACCCACTTCATCCCATTTTGCCTCCTCCCATGTTTGCCCTGAAGGTTTCTGCTTCTGCAGACTTAATTTTATCTCATACACTTTCATTCTGCTTGAGGTTTCTGCCTTTAATTTCTGAAATTTCTTTCCCTGAGTCTCACAAGATCTTCCCCTTATCCATCTCCTTTGTTATAACCCTGAGTTCCACTTGATCTTCCAGTATATTTTTATAAATATAACAGTGCTTAGCCAAATAGATATAAAACCACGGAATAAACATGATGATTCCTAGATAGCAAACTTTCCCTTTACTGTGTTGTTTATTTTTTAAATTATAGCTTGTGTATATTTCCTCTTGTTTTTCTAATTTGAATTGTTAGACAAAGAACACTTGAAGCATTTATGTCCCAGCTCTTATCATGACTTATGAAACATACGTGTATTGATGATATAAAAGAAGTGGGAGAGGTTCCAATCCAGTTGCAACATTTTTCCTGCATGTGGCTGATGCCAGTCTCTTGTATTCTTTCATATTGTTGTACTTTCCATTGTTTTGTTTTTTTTTTATTTTATAATTACTATCTGGTCATTAAGAATGTTTGAGCAGAGCAAAGCAAATTCAATAATATATAATCTTCCAAATCTGCTATCTTTGTTTTAACAGAACATCCTTTCAAATTAAAAATATCCTGACTGGTGTAGGTCCATTATCCATGAGATAAGCCTATTTCTTAACTGATCTCATACATCAAGTATGTGCAAATAATACTTGCACGGCTTAATATATCACTGTTTAGAGTGGGTTTTTTAGATTTAGAGCTTCTCATGATTTCATGGCGAGGAAATATGAGTTTGTTTATCTTCTGATTACAAGTAAATAAATAGGGAGTTATCTTCATTATCTTTTTCATGGAAGTTCTCTCAAACGCTGTGCATTAAGCCAGAAACTACATAGCAGTACAGTGCCAGAGCATGGAGATAATTCATCAAATTAAACTTTTACGAGTGAAATGGCTATTTCTTATTTAGTCTGCATGCTTATAAGTCCAGGAAAACAACTCATTAACACTATTTATTAAGAGACATGAATGGTCTGAAGGCAGAAACAACCATAGCATAGAAGTAATGTCCAAACACTTTGGAAAGGTTAAAAAAATAAGCATTCTCTACTTTTCAAAATACTTTATATATCTGGAGACATGAATTTCACAAAAGGTGCTAAGTGCTTTAAGTGGTTTAATACACTCTAATGGAGACAGTGAATTGTGAAAGAAAACTTTTCTCTGAAATGGATGAAAAACAAGTGTATTCATTTTCACAGATGTTGCTAAAAACATCTGTTACTTAAAGCTGCATCAGCTTTAATTGGATACTATTCTTAACTCTCTCCCAGTCTTCATTTTTCTAATAGTTGATTTCACTAGGTATTGATTTCTGTGTGTAGAAACTCTGTAATAGATGACATTGCTATACACTGCTAAGTTTTTAGAAATGTGTGGGTGTTTATGACTCATAGCTTGCAAAACAAAATCTATACATGCACAAGAGGGCTCTGGTCAAATGGGTTCACACAGATGATCTCTCAGAAATTTGAGTGCTTAACCCCTTTGTTAGGGTCATATGGAGGCTAAGTCAGAAGCCTGAGCTCTTTAACAGAATCCCCACCTACTCTGATGGCTAATGGCAATGAGAAATGCATAATTATCTTCTCTTACTGCTACCTGGTATGGGAAGTGATGCAACAAATCCCCTCATTTCTTTTACAGTGTTTGGGACAATGTTTCGTTTTCAGATGGCAGATCTGGGACCAGCTGATCAGTGAGCTAGGATTCATGAAGAACTGTGTCATCTGTGTCAAGGCAGGAGACCAAAGAAGCCAGTCCCTGAGGTAGACCAAGTAAAAGCAGATAGTCCATAAAATGAAATGGAGGGAATATCTGACTGGGTTTGTGTATAGTTTCCTACCTTCCCAGAGAGAAAATGCTACACATATTTGCGCTTTTCTAAGGTCGTATAACTAGTAGATCTTTATCTCTGAATTTTGATTTATTTCTCCTTTTTTCCCTCTATATTCTAGCTTCAAGAAAATCTGCAGTGTTGATAAGGAAATGGATTGTCCAGCTTTTTATTTTCATGATGATCTCTATGACCAACAGGTTTTATTCAGCTACACTATTCAAGGGCTCACTGCTTCTTAATGTTTCACAGTGTAAGCTGTAACTCAACAGCTTTATTTTCCTCCTGGCTGCATTTAATCTCCCTTCAGTTTTATGTGCCCACCTCTTTCCTCTCTTTTCTTTTGGAAACTCTACTCTCTCATCAGCAGATCTACTGTTAGTAAGGTAGCTGAAATGGTGGCCTTAGATTTCAGTTGGTTTGTCCTGTTTGCCCCTTTGCAAGAGATAGCTTTCCTGATACACCTCTAAAATACTTTTGTGTTTCAGGAGTGGGGCAACATCATCTGATGCAGCTGCTGCCGTCACGTCTCTTCAGATTAAATCACATTAATTTACTGCAGGATCATTATAAAGCCATTCATGGATGCTTGTATACTCAGAAATCACATTTACCAGCTAACTGAATGGATGAATGCAGAGGAAATTACAACTTTCTTCTCTGAAATCATAGGCCTCTTCCACTTAAACAAGAGAATTTTTACTGGCTGAGGGCCATTAGAAGGCATACACTAGGGCTCCATATCATGTCTATAATGCCTCAAACCATGTAAAGTACACTGTTGTAAAAATTTATTAAAAATCTCATTCTTGGTAGAGATTCCTATGGAAAATTACAAAACACTACCACACTATCACAAACAAGATGGAGTACAGTGAAAACCAGAAACAAACAATAGAGGTTGAAGACCAAGGATTGAAGGAAGATTAAAAGAGCCCAATAGGTGAGATTTCAGTAAAATGAGATTGCAGGACCACATGATTGTTCTCTAAATTTATCTGAAGGGCTTCAGGAGTAGAAAATTATTTCTATGTAGTACAGGTGGAAGTACATATGAGGACAGTTAAACAAAATAAAACAAACCCCACAACAGCACCAAAATGAAGTTCAAAAGTTGGGATGTTTTTTCAAGCAACAAACTTTTTAACAGGAAAAGATCCACTACAATGCCTCTAATGAGCTATATACTCTGCAAAAAATTCGGGAAACATCTGTTTTTCTACTCATAATTTATTCAGTAATTTTTAAGAAATATTTAAACATTTTCCCAACTGTTATGAAGGACTTTGAAAACAAACCTGAACAAGGCTCCAAAAATAATAGAGATAGATAGCACACTGCCAGTAGACTAGGTTATATGATTCAATAAATCTATTCCACAATTGATTTGCATTGAGTTATGAATTCTCACAGAATTTGAGTTGTTTTGTAGTTTTGAAGTCTCATACGACTTCAATGGAACCCAGCTGAAATCTGCAATCAAGAGTTTTACTGGGGTTTTTTTTGGCTGTATTTGGATTCAAATGATAAACTCTGATGATAACAGCACGGGGATGTTTAGATAAATTCTGTGAAATACAATGTACATTTCTCATCTTGGTTTCCTTCCTGGTCAATCAAAAGAACCAGAAGTAATTAAAAGTCGCATTGTTCCAGTGCAGTAACTCTCCAAGACAGGGAGTGCTTAACTCTTGAAGGAACACTTCACAGGAGGTTTGAGCTGTCTGCAGCTGTACTCAGGAACCAGTTAACTGGTATAAATCTGTTAAATCATTGATCGAGTGTTATAAATAAATATATAGGATAGTTTGTATGGTATTTTTTAAAAGACTTTCTTTCATTGTCTATACAATACACAAATATGTGTCCTTAAGTGTTTTACTGCCTAATATTGTAGAATGGTTTGGATTGGAAAGGATCTCTTAAGGCCACCTAGTTAAACTCCCCTGCAGTGAGCAGGGACACTTTCAATGAGATCAGATTGCTCGGAGCCCCATCCAACCTAGTCTTGAATGTCTCCAGTGATGGGGCATCCACCACCCCTCCGGGCACCCTCTTCCAGTGTTTCACCACCTTCATCAGAAAAAAGTTTTTCCTACATCCAATCTAAATCTACCTACCCCATTTTCATTTAAAGCCATCACTCCTTGACCCATTGCAGCAGGCTTTACTACAAAATCCATTCCCATCTCTTTTATGAAGTCCTCTAAGTACTGAAAGGTGAAAATAAGGTTTCCTTGGAGTCTTCTCTTCTTCAGGATGAGAAACCCCAATTCTCCCAGCCTTTCTTCCTAGCATAGATGCTCCATCCCTCTGATCACCTTCTTGTCCCTCCTCTGGGACTAACACATCTCTGTCTTTCCTGTGCTGGGACCCCAGAGCTGGATGCGGCCCTGCAGGTGTGGTCTCACCAGAGCAGAGCAGAGGGGCAGGATCCCCTCCTTCACCCTGCTGGTCACACTGCTTTGGATGCAGCCCAGGATGTGTTTGTCTTTCTGGGCTGCAAACACACACTGCCAGCTCATGTCCAGCTTTTCATCCACCAGTAGTCTCAGCTACTGCTGAGAAGTCTTTCTCAGCAGGTCTACTCCCAGTCCCTTCAGCCTCCAGCTTATATTGATACTGGGGGCTGCCCTGATCCACATTCAGGACCTTGAACCTGGCTTTGTTGTCTCTCATGAAGTTCACATGGTCCTACTTCTCAAGCTTGTCCAGATCCCTCTGGACTACATCCTGTCTCTCACGTGTGTCAACCCCACCACTCAGCTTGGTGTAATCTGCAGCTTACTGAGGGTGCACTCATTGCTGTCTATGTCTTTGATCAGAATATTAAACAGTACTGGTCCCACTATGGGCTCTGGGGGGCTGCCACTCATCATTGATCTTCATCTGGACATTTAGACACTGACCACTATTCTCTGGATGTGATTGTGCAGCAAATTTCCTACCCACTGAATGGTCCATCCATCAAATCTATACCTTTCCAGTTTAGAGAGAAGGATGTTGTGGGACACTGAGTCCAGACACATGATCAATGTAGCTCTTCCTTTTTCCACTGAAGCAGTAACTACATCATAACTTGTACTGCTGTGGCAGACAGAAGGAGAGACACTCAAGGATACATTATACAACCATATAAAAAACCCACAAACATCTCTTTCCAAGGAATAGGATATAATTGATTTCCAGTATGTAAAAGGTAGAAAAAATATGAAGCAGTCTGGGATGAGGAGATAATTTTAAAAGATGGAGAGGTTGGCAGAAATGTAGAAGACACAGGTCAGCAGCTGTTAATACAAAACAGGAGTGAACTGTTGACTCATAACAGTGACAGGGATTGCAAAGAAACCCAGTTTGGGAAGTTGATGCTGGTCTTCTTCCCTGTCAAGAGGGTAGAATGGAAAATTGACTGAATTTGAAGTAGCTGACAGAGCAAAACTGGGAATAAGAAAAATCATAGGCACACACCCCAATCCAGAAGGGAAGAAGAATAATTAGAATATAGTAGTACAGCACCAGCTGTGGAACAGCAAGGAGACACTATCTCTCTCTATGTCTCTTAGTCATAAACCACCAGACAGAGGTAATTGTTTTCATAGAAATATTGTTAAGCAAGCTATTGAAGAAGCACGTTTCTTTTATATGTATGAGTAGCTTTATTAGAAATCCTATAGGATTTTTGAGATTCATTAAAAGCGAGGATCTCTAGATCTTTTAAAGACCATCTGTTTTGATTTTGGGATCATCACCTTGTCAGGTTATGAGGAACACTGTGTTCAGTAGAAAATAACAAATACAGTATTAAAATTCGTAGGATGTATTTTTCTGATTAATAATGCAGATGCCTTACTTTCCTCATTTTAAAATCTGTTTCAGGGAACAATTGAAGTCTTTCATTCTATTTTAAAGATTTTTTTTCCTTTGAAGAATGGTGTCTTGAAACCAAGAATAGTTTTTCTGCAGTTCTAAGCTCTGATTTTTTTTCCCTCCAAGTCAGGGATCCTGCCCCCTTCTATTTGATTTGTCTGTTTAGAAATCTGACTTGAACACCTTACAATGCAGTATTTACAGAACTTTGTGATTTATGCAATGTAGGCTATATGATTTGTGCAAAATACATCAATGTTATTTTTGAGGTTTCTTTCAAACTGCAGAAACATAAAAGACTTTGATGTTTTTGCAAAACATTACTGAAGCAATTATACTTTGTTGCTATTAATTTTTATTAAGGCAGAAAAAACATTAAACTTTGAAACTTTTCAAGTCAAAATATGCTTTAAATGTAACAGTTCAATATTTGAATTATACAAAAGAATCTTGGAGGGGCAGTAGGGAATCTCAGCTCATGGTTTGCATATGGGCACAACACATTTCTCATTAATGTTAATTGGATTTATAAGCCTGCATCAAAGCAAGAATATAGGCTTAAAAGTAACTTTCAGTCATGCTCAGATCTTACTCCTTCTTTGGCATTTTGCACATTTTTCTAGAGTTTTTCTCAAACTCTGTTTTGAACTCAACAGAAGATTACTGTGGATCATAATGCTGCATTGTTTAATCGATTTATCAAGGTCAGTGTAACTAGTCTACTTACATAGAGATCTCTATTCTTTCCTAACAGTACTCTGCAGGTTCACACCTGAAGGAATTTTCTGAATTACATTAAGAAATAAAAAGATTTTTGTGCATTTGCTCTGAAACCACTGCCACTCTAGTTTGATCAGAAGGAAAAGAAAACAGATTGGTGGCTTCCTCAGCACCCTGTAGTCCACTTTCCTATCCCCTGCACCTTTCTTCTTTCAGTACTGGAGACTGGGAAAAGGTTTCGGTAATTAGTTCTTCTACCACAGTAACTTAGTTATTTTATTGCATATTTCTTCAAACAAGTGATGTAAACCAGTAGTGCATCTCACTGGGACTATAGTCAAGGCTCCACTTTACACATTTCTATCCATAACTACAAGAGTGCATTATGAATCTGCAGTAGTCAGGACTGTATCACTAGTTATATTGATATCTATTTATATACCTTGGGCAAGGAGAAACTGATTGTTCTCCTGATCCCAGAAGGAGAGTGAAACAATGGCACTAGCTGATGATCCCTTTAGCTGACTATCAGCAAACAGCTTCCCACAAGGAATCTGTGGTACCACAGCAGAGAGAATGAGAATTCTTTGCTGGCAACTGCTGACCCACAGTTGCAATTAGGGCTTTGCAAGCATCAGACAGTCCTGAGATCAGGGTAGGATAATGAGAAATAAACACAAACCTGATCCACCCCTAATCTCCCTTCTTCTCAGGCTCATCTTCACTCCTGAATTCTCTTCCTTCTTCTCGCCAGTGGTGCAAGAAGACAGGCAGTGGGGTCTGCAGTCAGTTCACCACATGTTGTCTCTTCCACTCCTTCCTCCTTAGGGGGAGGACTCCTCACATCCTTCCCCAGCTCCAGTATGGGAGTCCCCCCCACATGAGACAATTTCTCCTGAGTACTCCCACAGGCTGAAGTTCTTTACAAATTTCTCCAGTGTGGGTCCATTTCCAGAGGAACAAACAGCCAGAACCTATGTCCCCCATGGGGTCACAAGTCCATGAGGCCATAGGTTCTGCTAGGAGCCTGTTCTAGCATGGTCTTCTCATAGCATCACAGCCTTCTCTGGGCATGCACCTGCTCTGGTGTAGGGTCCTCCATGGGCTGTAGATGGATCTCCCTTCCACCAAGGGCTTTCACGGGCAGCAGAGTTGCCTCACCATGGTCTTAAACCTTGGCTGCAGAGGAATCTCAGCTTTGGCTCCTGGAACAGCTCCTGCCCTTCCTTCTGCATTGACCTTGGTGTCTGTAGGGTTGTTCCTCCCTCATATTCTCCCTCCTTCTTTCTCTGGCTCCAATGCCTCCTGAATAATAAGTTTTTTTCCTTGTTATACATGCTCAACCCAGAGGCACTACCACTGTCACTGATGGGTTCAGCCTGGGCCAGTGGCAGGTCTCTCTTGGAGCCAACTGCATTGGCTCAATTGGGCATAGGGGAGGCTTCTGGTAACTGCTCACTGAAGCAGCTCCTGTAGCCTCTCTGGGAGAAGCATCCCCAGAAAACATTTATACTAGTGGGCTATCTGTGTCTCTAATGTTTGGTAAGTCTTTTAATCAGTGTGATTCCTTCCTCATTTATTTTTATAGAACACAAACTGGTATTCCAATGTCTTTCTTGCAAAATATTCTCCTGAACTACAGACATTTGTTCAAAGAGAATAAGAAGAGAGTGTATATAATGCATGATGTTTGTTGTAGAATGCAGCACAATTATACACGTAGACATTAAAATAGTTACTGCATCATAGAGTACTCTACTCCTCTGTTGGGGATTAGCAAAAGTGTTAGACCTTCTTGCTTTCCACTGTAGATCTAGTTTTGATTAATTTATGCTTTCAGCATATCAGGAATGTAGTCAATCAAGGACTAAGTACAAAGTCACTATTTATTCAGTTCATCCTGCACCCTTTATGTACCATAATCAAATTAATACATGTCACACTTCTTTCTGACAATCCTCCAAATTGCTAAGCGCCTTCTCTTGTTCTGATAACAATCGATCCTTGAGTCTTTAAAGGCTTTGGGTCTCAGCCTTCATTATTGCTTGTGCTTTAAAAGCTGAGTTGGTGGGACAACAGATTAAATTCACAATTAGTGTTTGGACAACATCTTGGCAAACTTCAGTGTCATTGTAATTAATAATTCTCAAGTCTTGTACTATTAAATGCTCAGTTGCCAGAAGAGTTTCTATGGAATTTAATTTATTTTCTGCATTGGTGATACTTTCAATTTTTACTTATCATCCTAGTCACAGGAATTAAAAAAAAATTAAAATAAAGGTGTTCCATGCTAATCTGGCTGACTAGTAGATATACTCTTTGTTTCTCCCCTCCTCTTATAATTTCATATACATTTTTTTCACTTACATTTTAAAAAGAAGCACAATTTAGACACTGTGCAAAAGAATTTTCACAGTTCGGACTATAAGGAAGGGAATCAGATATGATAAGACCCTTTGCATAAAGGTGAAGTACAGTGTTACAGTAAAGATGGCACAGATGTGCACCTCAAGATCAAGATGAAAAAAAATATGGTGGGAAAGAGAATTGTTGGCTGAAAGCCCATGAAGAATTCTTCCCAAGGTGCACTGGTGCGTCTGTTGTAGATTTGCCTATATTTATACTGACAGCTTTAGAGATATTTACACAGGTGAGCATCTGTAGATAAGATCCTAGCAGGCAACTGTGAGGTGAAAGAAGGTGGTGAGATGCTGGTATAATTGTTACACATTTAACATAGTAATAAATAACGTAAAAAGTTTGTCAGATATTAGACAGGAGGATCTCCTCTCTCCCATAGAATTTTGATAGCATTTAGCTCCCAAACATCCCAATTTCTGCAGTAGTGTGAAAAACAACCATTGGAAAGATTCTGTCCATCTGTTCAGAAGATATCAATGGCAACATTTGTTTTCTTTTTTTAATTCTTGTTATCAATTGTATTGGTGAAATACTAAAAAAATCTAAGTTATTAAATATCTTCCTAGCATTAGATCCAGGCAGACTATGTTGTTTTTATTTTCAGCTGATGAAGATAAATAACTATGTATCATTCTTTTGCTATGATCTTCCATCTTGTCTTGTGGGAAACGACAGGGAATCACTCAAACCACAGAATGGAAGTTCATTCAGCTCCTTTTCTCTTTTTAAAGGATGACAGAAACTTATATATAATTTCATCACATACTTCTGCAGTCAACAGCACCTTCACTGCTGAAAACTGACCTTCATTTCTCTCACAGAACACCATCATAAATCCATTTCACTGCTTGATATGGTTGGTTGAATTACAAATTATTGCCTTATTGCCTCTGATTTCAGGCAATGCTATGGTTCGCCTAGGTACCATATCTGGACATCTTTGTCTCATGGGTGTTGTCACAATAAATCTAGAATGATTAAATAGGTTATTTAAGGTATATAGCCCATTTTATGCATATTGACCTATAATATAGTAATAAGGTAATAAAATGTAGTACAAGTTGAGCTTTAGACATGTTTCCATGACATTTTTTAATATGAACACATGTAAATGTTGTAAGAACCTGACCTACAGGTCTAGTTCAACAAAATCTCTCCAAGAGCCAGTGCTGTACTGCTGTCCTTGCTGTACTTTCTGGAGCACACCTACTGTTTAGGGTAGGGGTAATAATTAAAATTTTAAGAGCCTTTAATATCTTGAGTAGAATTCTATGTCACAGTTTCAAAAATAATGACATACTTATTGCCTTCTGTTAAATTCTGGATATTTTTAGATTGACTTCCAATTAGAATTTTCAATCCACGGGCTTTTCTCTGCTTTATTTTGGGCATTCTTGTTTCAATGAGAGAAATCTTTCTGGTAGGAAAATCATAAAGCCTATGACTTTGAAGATCAAAATTCTCTTCCCTACATCACAATATGCAAGTATGATTTAGGCAAGTTTCTTCTTTGATTTCTTTCCCAGAAACATTCATTATATTGGTATTATTACACTTTACATGGCTATTGCTCATATATACTCCTTTTGCACATTCATTCAGAAACCTTCATATAGAAATGGTAGGATCATTTAAGATAAAAATGCTTTTCCAGGTCAAAATTACAATGACTAACTGTACATGTTAAAGCATTTCTTATAGAAGGACTATTTGGGCTTACCCAGATGGTGGAAGATGTTTTTGGCAGGCCAAGAAACACCCTTACTCTTGCTCTTTTTCTCATTAATTCTTCTCAGAGGCATGCAAACTGGAAGACCTCTGCCTGCAGTATTTGCATTGCTTTGGCACACAGGAAATGTAGAATAAGACTAAAATCCTACTGAAAAAGGCTCTGAAACACAGCTATTGCAAAAGAATGTCCTGAGACTGTTTGGCCCTTATCTTGTGATTATCTAGTACATTTCACAGAACTTCTATGAATGTTCAGTTAGAGTCTTTACAATCCTGTGACGTGGTTACAAAGAAGTGCTGAATGGAGATGTTTTGAAAATTTTTATTCAGATTTTTCATCTGAGTGAACCTTGCATTTCAATGACCCTGAATAAAATAATCAAGATTTCACATGCTGACAACCTGTCCTTGTGTGAACAACCCTTTCTTTATAAAGCCCTCTTAATTGTGCTGAAGATAACACCTGACAAACTGCTGCCAGGAAATGCAGAAAGACTTTTGTTGGTTATTTGTTATTGTTGGTTTTTCCTTAAATTATTTCTAAATGGGTAATGTACATAAATTTCACAGACTTCTTGCAAGATATTTTTATGCAATCTTAAGACATAATTGAAATATCACAATCTTGTCTTTAAAATGCTTGGTGAGCATTTTTAAAGCCAGTCATTACACTTACAATATTATATTGATCTTGGAGGAAAAAAAAAATGGGTTCAAATTTATGAGCTAAACTTTTATACTTTTCAACATCTGTTCAATAGTCAAAAGCATTTTCTCTTAAGTGTGGAAATTTTTTTATCCTTAATCATACAGAGCCCCAGGCTGGACCTCCATGGGCTGCAGGGGCACAGCTGCCCCACCATGGTGTGCCACAGGCTGGGCTGCTCCTGCACCTGGAGCACCTCTCCTCCATCAGTGACTGCTGGGATGTTTCTCTCAGGTATTCTCTCTACTCCCTTCAGCTGCAGTTGTAGATTATTCCCTTCCACCCCAGCCTTATCCCACAGGTGCCACCATTGGCTCTGGCAGGTTCAGCCTTGGCCAGAGCAGGTCTGGCTTAGAGCTGGCTGGCTCTGGCTCTCTCAGACATGGGGGAATTTCCTGACAGCTTATCACAGAATCCAGCCCATGCAAACCCAACACATTAATATCTGACAAATTTAATATCAAAGTATTTAGTATCTGATGATTAAAGAAAAGAAAAAAAAAATTCACAGCTCTACACTTTATAATATATTTAAATAGAAGCTATAAAAAAACCGCTCACTTTTCACTTTCCTATCTCTGCCCAATCCAAATTCCTCAGTTCCTCACAGCTTTTGAAAGTTCTCTCTGTTTGTTTAGGGTTTTAAATTAATTTTTACAATTTTAGATAAACCAGCAGATCTCTGATTAAATAAATAACTGTTTAATGAAAGCAGAAAGAATAGGGCTGCTTAAAACCAATGAATCACAACCACAAAAAATACAAGCAAGCATTATGGATTAATATCTCAGATATGGTAATTGATGCACTCTCTAGTGAATCTTAAGAACACGCAGATAATTCTATCTAAAATGAAAGCATGTGTCATTATCTCCAAGAGTTCCCAGAAGCCCAGTAACAGTGCTAAATGACAGCACAGTGTGAATGTGAAGCAGCTGTGAAGAGCTGTTTAATACGATAACTCTAGGCAAACAACATAACAAGAACCAGCTCAACTCAGAAAATGTCCATTGCATTTTCTGTTTATTTTTCTGTGTCATTAAAAAAAAAGGTAGTAAAGCTCCAATCTCCTCACCTCTCTTTTTGCATCCTGGCATTACAAGGTTTTTGTCATGTGCAGTTTTTATGCAGCAGAAATAATTCATCTTGTTCTTTTACGTCTTGCTGACACAAGCACCAACGTGTGCTACATTATTAAACCAGTTGTCTCACTTGACTGGACTTTAAGACAGAATTCCCTTGTAGCCAAGTGAAAAATACCTCTCAGAGGATAAGACCTGTCCACTTGGCTGTGTGTGAAATATGTGCTGGAATATGTGTAGCTGCTGAGCCTGCCTAGCTGATGTTTCTTTGTGCTGCTGTGTTGTGCTTGTGATGTCTACCAAAGTACTGGAAACCCTCCTAAGGTCAAACAAGTCCCATGGAAAGCAGAAGAGAAAAGTAAGCTTAGATGCTCGTCCGACAGATGCTTCTTTCAGAACTGACTTTCAAAGACATTGTCTATCTAAAAGCTCTCTTTTGTTGGCTGCTTTATGCTGCTTAAATGCTTTAAGTGGTTATGCTCAGTGAAATATGGTGACAGGAGAAGGATGGAGCTCACCAGAGAACTAAGGAAGAGCCAAGGAGATTGCATAGAGCTAAGAATCATCCTTCAGATGACTGAAACTGTTGGAAGAGTGGGTAGCTGAGAGAGGATGTGGTGTCATGTTACTTAGGGCATACAGGGTACTCACCCTCCATTTCCAGCAAGTTATATATTTCTTCAATATTAACTGAAAAACACGATTGTTTCAGAGATAGGTAAAGATTTTGGAGACATATAAACTATTAATTTAATTATTCCCTTGACCACCATAAGTTTTGCATCTACTTGTTTGGGAAGGGTCACCCTTTTTGACTTACTGAGTTCTTGCTCTTGAGTTTACTCAGAAGTTTGCATAAATATTTACAATCTGACTTCGGTGTCCTCTTCATTTCATGGAGAGTAGAAAAATAAAAGGAAGAGCAAAAGCTATTTTCTTTCAT
The DNA here is from genome assembly GCA_013397075.1 of Rhabdornis inornatus. Lineage (NCBI taxonomy): Eukaryota > Metazoa > Chordata > Aves > Passeriformes > Rhabdornithidae > Rhabdornis > Rhabdornis inornatus. The sequence continues at coordinate 4,193,584 of VWZS01002995.1, read as the reverse complement.
AATAAGTGCACTAAAAGAAAATGAGGAGACACACTGTGCATATGGAATAGTAAATGTTCCTTCAGGACATCTTATGGCAAGATAACATGAAAAGATAAATAAAGACTGAATTATAACTTTTCCCTATTTTAATAGAAAGCTGGAGAATTGTTAATCTATTAGTATTGACAGACAGGTGAGCCTTTTCCCGTATGTAAGGATTTAAGTAGTTTCCTCTGGCTTTGGATGGCACTGAAAGAATTGCATGCATTTCTATGCTGTTTCATTGTTGCTGCCCCACTGCTCCAGATGTGGTGTGTAGGAACAGGCATGGTCCTGCTGTGACAAGAACCTCAGAGAAAAGAGAGCCTAAACCACAAGTTCCCTACTTGGCTGTACTTCATCCTGCAACCCGTGTGGAAGATAGACAAGATTCCTGCTCTCTCACTGTTTTAGTGATAAGCTAATGTTACACATCTTCTGGTGAAAAACCTGTTCAACAGAAGGCAGATATTCTGCATGTGTGTGTCAAGATTTATACTATCTCTGGAACTTAGAATTTTTATTGGGAAGCAGGTCCTCGGTCTTATGCAGAAACAGAGAAGCTCATCCCTGCCCTGCTTTGAATAAAGCTATGCTGAAGTTCTAGCTGGCACCAGGGAAGATGCATTTTTGGGTCAATGTGGAACTCAGTGGATTTTGGTTGTGAAGTGTTAGTAAAACTAACACTAAAAACCCTTGCCAATGATTCCAAACTATGCTTTGAGGAGTGAAGAACCAAACAGCAGTGTACCACTCAAACAGGCTTGATAACACCACACTACTGGGAGAAGTGAGGACAAGAGTTCACTTGGATGCCCCTCTGAAAACTGCTCTTTTGAATAGGCATTAGCATTGCTTACCACACAAGTGAATTCCTAAGTAATATGTGGAGTTTCTGGTATTTCTCAGATGTGGGATAGGATTTATTGGACTTGCTGATGATCTATTAAAGAGTTGGGTTTTTTTTATTCTTTTCTTTAATAGGTTGTTAAATATGAGATGGAATGTTGCATAGTCTCCAAGAGTGGAGATGCATTTCAGGCCTTCAATAGCTCACTGTTATCTCTCTTTTTGGTTATTCTGCCTGTATTGATGGGAGGTAAAAGCAAATGTTAATTCAATTGATCTGCCAGGAATTTAGCATGTGAACCTAGATAAAGAAACCAAATAGCTCTGCTAATCTGGGCAGAAGAGAATTTCTCTACTGTTATTCCAAAAGCTTGATTACTTTGCTGAATGGAAGTGCTGGGCATAAAGTTGATGGAATCAGCTTTCTTGGATCTACTCTCCAAGACAATGGAGAGTGAAATACTGCAAATAACAGGGCATGTTTCGGCCCTGCAAAGCAATCTTTGTCAACCATATCCTGGGTCCAACCCATCACTGGGATCTGTGTTGATTCTCAAGAAAAACTGGAAATTACAAACTGGCAATAAAATCTAAAATAAAGGAGTTTCCACCACAAGAAACTATGGAAAATAGTGTAATTCACTTACAGATGGAAGAAAAAGTCTGTGAAAGAGCCTCAAATTCACCACACTTTGCCCTTCGTGAATCTTTGTGTCTGTCTTACCAACAGTATGAAGTTTAAAAGCAAGTGCTGGATTCTGCACCTGGGATGGGGCCACCCTGATTGTGTGTGTAGACTGGGGAAAGAGGGGCTGGGGAGCAGCACTGTGGAAAGGAACCGGGGGGTCCTGATCCAGAGAAAATTGAACGTGAATCAGCAGTGCCCTGGCAGCCAGGAGGGCCAGCCCTGTCCTGGGGGCATCAGGGACAGCATGGCCAGCCAGGCCAGGGAGGGGATTGTCCTGCTCTGCTCTGCACTGGGGCAGCCCCACCTCCAGTGCTGCAGGCAGTTTTGGGTGCCACAATATAAAAAAAACCAAAACATTAAACTATTAGAGAGCATCCAAAGGAGGATGGGGAAGGGGTGTGAGGAGCTGCTGAAGTCACTTGGTCTGTTCAGCCTGGAGAAGAGGAGACTGAGGGGAGACCTCAGTGCAGTTACCACTTCCTTGTGAGGGGAACTGGAGAGGCAGACACTGATCTCTTCACTCTGGTGACAGTGACAGGACTTGGGAAAATGTCATTAAGTGAGTCAGGAGATGTTTAGGCTAGATATCAGGGAAAAGTTTTTCACAAGAGGGTGTTGGGCACTGGAGCAGTCTCCTCAGGAAAGCGGTCACAGCACCAAGCCTGGCAGTGTTCCAGAAGCATTTGGACAAATGTTCTCAGGCCCATGGTGTGATTTTGGGGTGTCCTCTGCAGGTCCAGGAGGTGGGCTCAATGATCCTGATTGGTTCCTTCTAACTCAGCATGTTCTATGATTCTTCAACCACTCTGTTCTTTTCCTGTACCCTAATTATTTGATTTTTTTTTCACTTTCTTTTTTCGATCTCATAACCTATCTTTTAAATTATCTTCAGTCAATAGTATTTTCTTACATTTCCAAATGTCTCTGTGGATGATCTGTGGGCTCTGCTAGGGGTGTTGGCAGTAAAGAAGAATTTACTCAAATTTTACTCACTGAGCACCAGCTCCATGCAGCTTTTAAAATCTGAGTCAGTTTCTACTCTTAACTCCCTCCTGGTCTTATGGACAGTGTTCATACTGCGTAGACCACCAGAATACACTGGAAAAATATCCTGAACTATTAAGCTGCTGAAAGATCAAAACTCTTCATTTTCCAAAACATTTAATTGAATGAATTTAGTTCTTCTTAGGGCCATTTTCATACTTATTCAGTCCTCAGAGCAGCAGGCATCAGTTCAGTCTGCATTGTAAATTAGAGCAGTTTCACAGCATATGGCCACTTGGAGGAAATAAACTCTTCATTGATAGCCCTACAGTTCAGTTGAGCTAAATAATGTTAAATTTGACCTTGGTTAGCATTCTGCAAAAGGGCTACAAAGAATGAATAAGCTAAAAAAAGACTGGGCTCAAAAGTTAGTAGTCAATAGTTTCTACTCTACCTGAAGGCTATTTAGCAGTGAAGTTCCCCAGGGTCTATTCCGGGACTTTGTTTAATATCTTTATATATTAGCTGGAAACAGAATGGAGCCCCATCAAATCTGCAGATGACACCAAAATAGAAGGTGCAGTTCATTAGCTTGAGGGCCCAGTTGCTTTTCAGAACCCTACTAGACAAAGCCCCAAGTATGTTCTGAATTCAATTATCATCTTGCTTTGTACAGGGCATCCCAAGGTCCTCTCTGCAGCCTGAATGAATCTGGGATCCCAAGCGCATTTTTCCCAAAGGATGTTGATTATAACTCTATAAAGGGAAATCAGCAGTGTTGTGAGCTATTTATCTCACACAGTCCTTTGCAGTTGCTTCTCAGGATGATTCAGAATGAGACCTTCAGCCTAAGAAGCTGATTGTGTAATTTCCTAACAAATTTCCTAAGGAGCTGGGGACACAGGCAGCCCTAGTCCAACATTGAACTTAAAGCTTTGGTAAGGTGCCTCACTTGATTTTTAAAAAATTGTGTTAGAGCTGGGATTGATTATGATGACTAGGAAGTTAATGTCAAATAATTTTAACATGTTGACAAATATGTGTCTTTAAATTGTTATTTCTGTTAATAAATGTGGGCAGGTTTTTTGCCTATGACAAAGACAGAGTATCTCTGAGAACACTTCCAGCTGGCAGCCCTTTCTGAATATTTTCAGAATGAGCTTAATAATAGAAAATTAAATAATTCACGTGCGGCTTATGACACTGTACCATCATTTGGGTAAACAGTTGCTGACATAAATGACAGAGCAACTATGAGTTCCCCGCTGTCTATCTGTGATTAGAATTGAGTGAATAGCAGACATTTAAAAGAATATTGGTTTGATAATATTCATTGCTATGTTGTATTCCCTGGATCAGAAGAGTGGAAAGTTCTTTGTGTACTTACTAGCCTGAATAATTTAAAAATAATGCAGCTTTTCTATAATAATAAGCATACATATTTGCACCTCAGATCCTATTAGAGGCTACTTAGCATATAGAAGAATAACTTACAATAATTAGGAGAAACACTGATGTGAATCTAAAAGAAAAATAATAGTGACAGACAAAGTGTTTAATTTAGGTTCTCTACCCACTTAGGAGAGAATCTGACTGTGATGTGTGCGTCTGGGGGCTGAACTCTTGATAGCTAGGGCACTTAACTAATGGAACAATTTACATGAGTGTGAAGAATGACTGTCTGTTATCCCAAGACTTACAAAATAAAAAGATATTCTGCAAAGTGCTGTACCACAGAATGCATTAAAAATGGTCCAAGTAGAGAATGGCTGAGATTCTGCAGGGTGTCATGCAGACAACCTCTTGCTCTCTATCCTTCTTACTGTGCATCAAAATACTTTCGAAAAATAAATGTACTACTAAAATGTTCAATAGAAATTAATTGTATAGTGAGGTATTTCCCATGGCTACCTCTAAAGGGAGAACCAGCACACATTGAGTTAACGTAAGTAAGAAAATATTACTGGAACATCATAACTCCCACCAAGTTCTATCCAGCTAATGGATGCTAACCAGAGAAATACGATGTGCTTTTCAAAAGGAAGACAGCCTGAACATTAGGAGGACTTTTATAAGCTTAGGCCAAAAATAATTTACAATGTGTTACTTGCCTGACTGCTGTATATTATATGAAGCTATGATCTGAGCCTACTCCTGTTGTATCAGTATTCTGATTGCAGAAAATGGTTGTCTTGCATTTGATGAGCGGTCCACTTAAATCTAGATCAGAGGTCTGTAGCACTGGGCCTATGTTGTACACAGTACTGCTGAAAAGTGTTGTTTCAAAATAGGATGTGTCTTATCCCTGTTTAACACTGGTTTTCAGTATGACACTGATGGAAATGTTATACAGGCACTCATGCCAGACAAAGAAAACTGGTTATGGTGAGCTCAATGGCAAATTGTCCCCAACACAGAGTAGTTCTGAGCCATTACTTTTTTGTTTACAAGCTCATCCCACACCACTATTTTGACAGAGAAAGCATGAGGAGGAGTAGGACAAAAGGAGGTCAGGAGAGTGGTTATGTATACCTTGGAGGTCAGCATTTGGGAAGTCTCCTGGTGTCTGTTGAAATGTCTGTCCTGCCTGTGTTGAAGTTATGGAGTATCATGGTTAGCAGAGGTGCAGCCCAAGCAAGGTCTAGTCTGCTAAATCTGATTGTTTTCCCAGGTCTTTTTTACAGGTTTGACCTGCAGTTCTGGTTAAAAATCTAATTTCTGATTTTTGGTACCACAGAGAAAGAGACTTTTGTGAAATAGTGTATTTTGAGCTGTATGTCTGGTTTTGTTGATTTTGTTATGATACTGTTTTGGGTTTTTTAATTTGGTTTTGATTTTGTTTCTTCCTCAAATGGTCTTAGATGACAGAAGATCTTGTGCTTTGGATGGATGTCCAGTCCAGTATTTTGTATCTGTTTGACACAACTGAGGCATCTTAGATTTAGATCTTTCTAGTACAGGGATACTTAACAGACCTAAGTGGAAAAGGATTTTGAACTTAATTAAAATAAACAAACTTAAGAAGTTATATGACAAAGAAAGAGGTTTTCTGTTTTCATATAGCTATAGGAGAAATATCTATAGGGAGTTACTAAGTTGTATACAGACATGTGTCAAGACATCACTTGACATAATGAAATGAGATTTACATACACCATGGATGTTTATTAGAAGTTCCTTAGTTATGCTCTTTGTTTCGCCTGTGTTGCATACATACAGAGTCAAATAATGGTTTCTGATATAAAACTACAGAGATAGTGACATTCCACTACATTTCAGCAGAATTTCAAGAGTCCAAACATCACCATTTTTTCACCTTCTAAAATTTTCTGCTTGTTCATTGCATATTTAAGTGACTTAAGTTGGTAGTATTAGCTCAGTATGAAAGTAGGAAAAGTGACTTTAGCATTTAGATGAGTGTACTTACATGCAGTTGCTGAGACTATAAAAATGATAATATGTGAAAATTTTGAATATTTTTTTTCAATACATTCTTTATCTTCTTACTAGAAACCAAATATTAAACAAAAAACATTTTGGATGGTTTCTGCAAGTTGGGACAGTTAATACTGGAGAGGGTGCAAATCCCATCATACATTTATGTGAATAATAAATGAAAGGTAATGGTCCATTATCACAAATACACTTTGAGAACAAAGAATGTTTTATTAGGTTTACCTTGTTATGTTATGTTATTATAGCTTTCTTTTGTGAGGGCCATTGAAGCATGTAACCATTGCTGGCTTTATAAAAGATAATAAAGTTTATTAGTATAATAATGGGCAATGAATAATACTTTAGAAATAGCAAATAGGCTGTAAAAAAATGGATAAGGTCAAAACTGTATTATCAAAAGCCATTGTGTCTTCTTTAAAAGAAAACGGGATTAGCAGTCCAGTCTTCTAATGTGTTTAATGGGTGAAAAAAAATAAAAAAGTTAGACGAATTACAGTCAATAAAAAAATAAAGAAATGACATTTCGGTTATTATTCTGTAGGGGTTTTCTGGTGACTTTCTTTCTGTGTTTGATGACTTTTTCTCATATCCCTGAAAGCAGTCTAGAATCTTTTATGTTTTATGGGGACCAGACAAACATTTTTGACACACTGAAAATATGTTAGCAGCTTTCCTCTTGAGTGTTTCACATTCTTTCACTTGATTCCTTGCTCAATATGAAGCAAGCACACCATACTAAATGACCAGCATTCTGTAAGAATGGATTTTGTAATTTACATTTTTTGTCATGGTGAGGTGACTTTGAAGCTAGTGTTAACTCCATCCAGGAGAGAATTCCATGATTTTTGAAGAAGTGTCAGGTGTCACAAAGAATGAATTACCTCTCAATTTCTTTTTATTTTCCCTGCATGTGGGAGGACTTTCATGGAGTATGAAAGGGATCTAGAGTGGCCAGACTTAGTAAATGAGTATGAGGGGGCAGCAGCGGAATGCATCTTCACTTCTTTGCTTCTTGCAAAATCTCACTTTAGTGACCTGTTCTCAGTAGCTGACCTTGTCCTGTACTATGGTATCCTACCAGATTTCACATATAGACTAACTGTACTTACTACACTTCCCCTTCTTCTCACATGCCATACCATGGATGCTTTTTGCAAGAGGCTGTTTAATGGACTTCTTGCACCAGTAGGTTTTGCTATTCTTATTGTGGGCTGTCACTTTGCTGTTGCATACATTGTTCTCTTTAAAAGCAGTCAGTTTATAAAAACTCTATCCTGTACATAAATAGGAACAGTGATAACTGAAAGAGTAGCAACAGATGAATACCAAAATCATTATTTTGTTAAAACCATAAAAGGGATACTATGGAAAACAGAGGGAAGAACATGGTAACAGCTCTGGCTTCTATCCAAGATCCCCTGTGGAATCGGAAGATGTTGTAGTGGGGGGCCCTGGGTGAGATGCCAAGAGCAAGTTCAGCAGTTTTTCTTGGCTCAGTTCTTCTCCCAGTATTTAAGTATCTAACAGTTTATGCCAGATGTGCAGGTGTCCTTAGACTAGGAGCCTCTTTCACCCTGTTACCATTGTTCCATGCAGCATGTTGACAGTTTAAGACCTGTTCTCACTTTTTTATTACCTAAGGTAGTAGGAGCAAAGTGAAAATTATGTGGCAACTAGGATGTGTTGCATCCTTTTAGGATGATGATATTTTAATATATTGCAGAACATTTCAGCTATCATAATTGTATTGACACTTGATGGTTCCTGTTACATGAGGTACTATATAAAACATCATTAGCAATGTCGACGATTTCAGGGGAATGGTAGTACAATTCTGTGGTAAAACAATTCTTTTTGATTTTTTTTTTAATTAAGTTTCTCAGCACCCAAAAATAAGTCTGTGCTTAAGCTCTCTGCTTGGATAGCAGCAGCACATCTGCCCCCCTTACTGACTTGTTGTATAAATACATTAGACACCATGAGGCACTCAAACAGTGCTGTATCAAAAATAAGTGGCTGGCTGGTTTGTTGTTTTTTGTTTTGTCTTTTTTTTTTCCTCTTGGCAAAACAGGAGGCTGAGATATTTTTAGTTTCTTGGAGTAGAGTTCTGCAATGCCTTGAGATGGAATATCCTGCAGCAGAAGATGCTAGCAGGTAAGACAGATGGACATTTGTCTCTGAAGTACCTGAAAATTGTGGTGGAACAGAGAGCTGATCTCAATAAAGATATAATGGAAATAATGCAATATGTTCTCATGGTGTAGGCTTTATTTATATGGGGAAAAAATAAACAAACCCAAAAAGTTCATCGATACAGTAAAGTAAAACTAACTTAATCCTATATTTTAATCTCATTTTGATGAGTACTTTTAATAAAAAGACTGTGGTGGGTTTTCTACGGGTCATGTACAAGTTTTCATAAAAAATGTATGGAAATGATAATGAAAACACAACTAGATTTCAACCTGTTTCATTAGCAGCCTAGCTCTTGGGAACATTTGACCTAAATCTGCCTACAAATACGCAAACTTCATAATGATTCAAGACAAATTTTCATAATGAATGATGTTCACTTTTGCACTGAGGCCTTAACACCACCTGTACCCATCTTAAATTCTGTCTTTCCATTCTTAAATAGTATTTGATTCAATTGCTGGTGCCTGCAGTTGATTCTTTTATATAGAGCTGATTTTTTTTGATGTGAAGAAAGCTGGTGGGATTTTTTTGTTTAGTTGTGGGATTCCTTTTGTTGTTTTTGTTTGTTTGTGTTTTTTTATCTTTCCTATTTGATAAATGCAGTAAACTTTCATAGTGTGTACTTAGAATTTCTAACAGATGGGGGTTGCGAATGAGAAAAACTTAAACAGATGTTTAGAGATTTGTGTGAACTAAGCTTTTTCAGCCAAACCACATTCACAACTGGAGACAAAAAATCAGTTGTGTGGACCTGAATGAATAAACATATATGAATGAATAAACATGCATGGAAACACATGGCAAGGCTGTTAATCACCTATGGAGAGACACCTGTCCTGATGGAAATTCCCTCCTGGGTACAAAATTGGATACATGGATGCACTCTAGCCATCCACAATAGCACTTTGGGAATTAGGTTTAGATGGTAAACACTTAAAAAAGAGCTTATTTAAAATTCTTCTGACTTTCTCGTGTGTGGGAGTAGCACACTGTCTACATGCAGGCTGACTGACGCAGTCAGGGATAGGCTTGGTAATAAAAATAAATGATAATGAAAAGTGCATGGGTAACTGGCACAAAACACTGACCTGGGGGAGGGCCTCTCTTGTGTGTACTGACACCAGAATGCTGCTTCATTGCTGCAGTATCTGCAAGTGGAGAGTAATTTCAGTACTGGCATCTTAAAAATGCTTTTAATGCATGCTCATGAAAAAAAGTGAGTCCAGAGTTAGTGTTCATCTCTCTTCCTGTCTCAAAGACTACTTTCAAATTTGATGTCAGTTTCATGGCAGTGGGACTAAGGAATTTCCTAAAAGTAATGAGTTCCAAATCAGGAATTTTTGAGGGAGATCTGGAGGAAGGCTGGGTATTGTGTACACTCTGTAGATCTTTGGTTTAGGGAAAATGGCCCTACAGGACTATTATTGTGACAATTCCATAAACCACAGGATCCATGATTTATGTTAAAAGCTCTCATGGGGGATAAATAAGCAAACAAAAACCTGTATCTCAAATATATGTACATGTCACCAGGGAGAAGAATGAAGATTTAAATAAAGAAAGGTGGTGAATTCTAAGTAAATTCAGAAATAGCTGGAGAGTTGGTGGGATGGAAAGATATGAAGGCTATCTTAGAAATGTGATATACACAATATAGCTCTTCTTCCAAAAAAGATACAAATAGTTCTAAGTCCAAACAATGGAGAAGAATAAGCTTGTGCACACAGAAGTGCAATCTTATGAAACAAAAGAACTACAGATAAATGAATATTTTTTTTACACGTGTATGCTGTAGCACAGACAGTGAGTAGTTTTGCAGTTTAATTTGTTGTTGTTTTTGTTGTGTTTTTGTGGAGGAAAAAGACCACACTAAACCCTCTACAATGGCCTACCAGCCAATCCATTTATGTTGTGGGACTGTGCTTGCTCACTCTCAAAACAACGTATCTGTTCTTGTATTATAAACCCTCAAGCGTATACTAAAAGCTACTTTCTCCAAAGCTCCAAGTCTTCTTTAAGAGTGGGCCTAGAAAGTTTTGTTTCTTTTGCTAGAACTGTAAAATAATTAGAACTGTAAAATAAAACAATTCGGGCTGAAATGGACCCCTGGCAGTCACCTAGCTTTGTTGGAAGCAGGTTAACCTAGGTCAGACTTCTTTAGGCTGGTCCGTCCATTTTCTGAGTAGTATCTTCAAGGATGGAGATTATGAATCCTTTGTGGACAACCTGGTCTAGTATTTGACTGTGCTTCTGCTGGAAAAGTTTTTCCTTACACGTAAATAGAATTTCCAGTCTGTTTCCTTTGTGTCTTTTTCTATCACTGGGTACTTCAAAAAGACTTTGCCTATGTCCTTTCTGTATCCTTCTATTCAATATTTATTGGTGGTTAAGAGCTCCCTTTGTCCTTCTCAAGGCTGAACAAACCCAGTTCTCTTGGCCTCTCCTCATAATTATTGGAGGTCTTTGTCCAGGTTCATGAAGCTTGGACAGATAAGGTGTGACAAAGATCGAGTGCACTACAGTCCAAGCTGTCAGGTTTGTCCTGAATTCAACTTTTCCTAAGTGTAGCAGAGTTAATTTCCAGCCAAAGCTCAAAAGAAGTAAACAGGGACATGAACAGGAGTCTATTCCTCCACTCTTTTCCTTGCTGTTATGACATTTCCTTGTCACTGTTTAATTAAATAGACATGTCTGAGGTCTGTCCCCAGAACCACAACTTAAATGCATGTACTGTTATATTGCCAGAACACTCCCTAGAAAGCTTTGGGCCCAGATCAGCCTTTATGCTCTCAAATATTTGCCATGAACTGACTGTTCAGAAGTTAGCCTGGGTCAGGAACCATCATCAATAGCTAGTCAAGACATCAATACACATCTTGGAATAGTGTTTGACAGGAACATGGGCTGTTTCATGCCAGTTGGCCACAGGGCTAGTGAATGGTCCCACACACAAATAATTTATGGATGGAGCTGTAATTCTTGACACTGCTACAGCAATTGAAGGTAGCTTCAGTCCAGTGTAAGACAACTCTGCTGAAAAGGTATTGAAAGAAGGTAGTGAACTGGAGCATGTGGAAATTGAGTGAAATTGAATGGGCAATACCAGGAAAGTATGCTTTGAAGAGAAGCACATAAATCTTTCTTAGGATTCTTTTAATGTCCTTTTTTTTTTTTCCCACCAGAAAACTCTTTTAAGCGGAGCAGGACGCAAGCAAAGGAAAGATAGGAACAGTTGAACATTTAAGATAATTCATGTTTCAGGGGATCTACAGCTTTCAACTCAATCTTTTTTCCTTGCAGTTGACTCATTGGCCACTAGGTTATCTTGTTTTTGCATTTCAACACTTTATGAAAAACCATACACATCAAGCAGAATAACCTTGATTCTAGAATAAATGTACCAGAGAAAAACTATCTATGTCTGATTTCCTTGATTTCCTTGTTTTCTTTTTTTTTTTTCTCTACATTCAGATTAATGTTTAAATATTGAGAGTATGTGTAATGGAACATTCTAAAACCCAGACACTGGTTATGGAACCACCTCACATTCTATTTGTAAAGAAAGAATTCTGGAAATACTATGAGAAACAAGAAAATATCAACCACATATCAGAGTTGATTTGGTATCCAGTATTATGTGTTGTGGCGCTTTAGTTTAATTTTATTGTAAATTGATTCTTCCCCTGTTGTTACAATGGTTTGTCCCCACTTTCTTCCCCTAAAGTTGGTCTGCCCCAGGTTCCTCTTTCCCGCCTTTGCCCTATCACGCCACCCCAAACCCCTCCCTAGTCCCTGTCACTCCTCCCCGGCTCCTCCTGAACCTCCAGAATGTTCCCTGTCCCTCAACCCCAAGCCACACCTAAGCCCTTGTCAATCTGCCCTGACCCGTCCCCGAGCTCCAGAAAGTTCACTGCCCATTACCCTGTTCTGTGTACTTGATTTGTTGAGGTTTGATGTACCCCGCCCCGTTGGAAGTTAATTGGAAGTTTGAATTGTAATCCCCTGCCTTCACTCCTCCCACTGTGTCCCCTGATTGGGCATTGTTTCGTTCCCGCCCCTTGGACCACCCCTATACTTAAGTTGTTGTTGGCTCCTTCCCTTCGCCTTCAGTGGATCGTTCTCTTGTCGCGAAGCTGCTCCTTGTGACCCGCTCCTAATAAACCTGTGGATTCGCTGAAGGATTTGCTCTCTGCGCTTTACTCTCCCTGGACGCGCGTTGCTACCCAAAGGCTCTCGAGCCTTAGCTGCACTCCCTGTGGAAAACCTTGTGGGAGGCAGCCCACTTGTGCCGTGGAGCCCGCCCTCGTGGGCTGGCTGGTGGGTGTGTGCAGTGGACATTTAGAGGGTGGACTGCGTCAATTATGATCTGATCAGATCTGATCTGATGGCTTACCCTGCTTGGAGCAAGAGATTGGAGTGGAGATCTTCTGCTTGTAATGATTCTGTGATTATCATAATTATTAGTTGCAGCCAAGTTCACACAAATAGTGTAACAAAGGGAAATGACATCATTTGGGAGCTGATTTTATGAGCTGTCTGCAAGCGCTGAGTGCTCTTAACTCTTACTGATTTTGACAGGAGATGAGATAACTCTGCAGGTTCATAGAATCACAGGATCATAGAATGGTTTGGGTTGGAAAGGACATTTACAGGTTATCTAGTCCAACCCCCTGCAATAAGCAACTAGATCAAGTTGCTCAGTGCCCTGGTCAGCCTGACCTTAAATGTTTCCAGGGATGGGGCATCCACGACCTTGCTGGGTAACCTGCTTCAGTGTTTTGCCGCTCTCACCAAAAAATTCTTTCTTATATCTAGTCTAAATCTACCCAACTTTAGTTTAAAGCTGTTACTTCTTGTCCGACCACAACAGGTCCTGCTAAAAAGTTTGTCCTCATCTTTCTTTAAAGCCCTGTCTAAATACTGGCAATCTGCTAAAAGGTCACCTCTGAGCCTTCTTTTCTGCAAGTTGAAAATCCCCAACTTTCTCAGCCTTTCTTCACAGGACAAGTGTTCCAGCTCTCTGATAATTTTTATGGCTTTTCTCTGGACATCTCAATTTGTAGATATTTAATTCATGAAGTTGTCTTCCTCTACTTTCACAGTGTCTAAAATTACACTAAGTGTAATGAAGTAACAAACTGTCCAACTAAGGATTTTCCTAAAAGCAGTTCTAGTTGTGGTAAATGGAGAATGTTCGGATTGATTATGGGAAAAATTACTGATGGGAATTTAATTCTGCATGAATCACCAAGCTGGGGTGGCTTAGGGTTAGTAGAGATGATACAGTGATATGAAATATATATAGATATCATGGGTAAGTACCACCTGATTACCATGGACAAATCTGGCTTTTCTGTACTTTCTAGGTCTTTAGACAGATATTGAGGCAACTGAGAACCAGGGTTTTTTGCTACTTACAGTCTTGTTGACAGAAGAGATAACAACCTACCCAGAGAGAATTTTCCTTCAGATATCAGTGACATTTTGACTTGGAGCCATTTACAACCTTGTTGTAGTTTCACCCCAGTCAGCAGCCAGGCCCCATACAGCTGCTCACTCACTCATGCACTCCCTTACCAGCAGGATCAGGGAGAAAATTGGAAGGGTAAAAACTGGAAAAGGCATGAGTTGAGATAAAGACAGTTTAATAGGGAAAACAAAAGCCAAACACAAGCAAAGCAAAACAAGGAATTATGCCGCTGCTTCTCATGAGCAGGCAGGTGTTCAGCCATCTCCAGGAGAGCAGGGCCACATCACACATAACCATGACTTGAGAAAACAAAGACCACCACTCTAAACATCCCCCAGCCCTTTTTCTTCCTCCCACTTTATATACTGAGCATGATGTCACATGGTCTGGAATATCCCTTTGGTCAGTCTGGGTCACCTGTCCTGGCTGTGTCTCCTCCCACCCTCCCATGCACCCTCAGCTAGCTTCCTGTCCAGTGTGGCAGTGCAAAAAGCAGAAAAGACCTTGGCTCTGTGTAAGCCCTGCTCAGCAATAACAAAAACACCTCTATATTATCAGCTCTGTGTTCAGCACAAATCCAAAACACAGCCCCATGCCAGCCGCTGTGAAGACAATTAATTCTACCCCAGCTGAAACCAGCACAAAGCTGAACCACAGAAAACCTGTACAAAATATTCTGGTTAGTATACATGTCAAAAATAGTAATTTAAATTAGTAATATATATTGATTGCAGGAATGAATAAAACACAGAGTTCAGTGGCTGGAGGAGTCTCACACAAAGCTGTTCTCACAGAGGCTGTAAGCTGACAGCACTTCTTTCAGTGATGTCACGGTCCACTTTCCTTCTTCAGGTTAATTATTTCTGACACTCTTCCTTCTCTTCATAGTTTTGTGCCTACCACAATTTCTGCAGCTGGAGTGAGCTGTACCAGATGATGATCAGTTAAAACCTTTTTCCTGAGTTATTCTTAACCTGGCCAGTTCTCTGATTCACTGCTCAGCTGCACAGATACTGGTGTAACTGAGTGGGCAGTGCTGAGATAAGGTACGAGCATGCCATCAGATGGGGAAAAGGTGAAGCCATTAAAGCAGAGACACTGTTACAGCAAAATAATCTAGTTGAATGACAGCCTGAAAATGTAGTTCAATGGCAATTTAAAACAATCTGAAGCAGAGCTTACTTGGTTCTAATGTTTTTTTTTAAGCTTGTGGCATGAGTTTATTCTGGTGGCTCATGGTGCAGTCATGCAAGGAAGGAAGAGGAATGCTCTGCTTTGGAACAGATGTTAGGATATACGCCCATGGAACCCTGTCTTTTGTCATCAAAAATCATCAGGAGGATTTACTGGCTGGTGAAATACTGGATATACCACTTTTCAAATCCAAAGGGTTGATACAGTCCTTACTTAAAAAGGGGAAAATTAAAAATCATCTCCTGTTTAAGTCTGAGGTAAGTGTATCTCTGATTAGATAGATTCAGATCAGTAAAAGGTACTTCAACTGCTGAACAAACTTCTCATCTCTTCAGCACATTGGTCAAGTTTGTGGTTCTAATGAATGGGGCTGCATAAGAAATTGCATGTGCAGTTTTAAAAGCTGGTATCAAAGATGCTAGAAAAGAATGAAGCATCTTTCAGTAATCACTCATAACCAGTGCAGGAGAGATAGTAAATCTGATTATGCAGGTAAATAAACCAATGTACACATCCCAAAAAACTTCTGGCACTTAGTTAGGTTCAGCTGGAAACTAATAGCCTGAAAGAATGAAAAGCCTCATTTCCTTCCAGGAAATAAGACTGAGCTGTCTCATTTCTTATCACTGAGAAGGAAGTTTTGAATGAATTTGAGGCTACAAGTAATTTTGCCACTTAAAAATTATGAATGTTTGAGGTGGTGGTATCAGAAGCCCATAGGTTCTCATTCTGCAGCAGCCAGGAAACAACCTCACAGGGAAAATCAGATTTTTTGAAAGATTTGACACACCAGATGCAGTACTACAGTAGTTTGGTTTCAGCAAATTAGGAAAACCATTGATTTAGAACATTTCCAGCTACCACTAATGAATGGAACACTGTCTTCAAAGTTAATATTAACACCTTTAAAGGGAGGTTATCATACCTGAAAGGGTTCAGGAAAGAGCTACACAAATTAGTCAGTCTGAAGTATTCTACTCATCACAAGAGATTTAAACTTACACTGACTTGGGAACAAAGGGTTCAAGAAAAGTTTTGCTATAAAAGTATGTACATAAGGAAGAAGTCTGAAGCAGATGAAGCAAGTTGTTGGACACTGAGGTGAGATAAATTCAAACTATGAACATGATGTAACTTTTTTTTTAAATAGGTTGAACAATAAATCACTGAGCAGCTTAATTTTCTCCATCGTTTATGTCCTATTAAGACTGGATCTGTTCTTCTGTTCTTGATAGATGTTCTTGTACATCCACTAATGCACAAGAAATACCTCAAAATGAAGAAAGATATTCCCCTTACCCCACTCCCTGTCCCAAATCCAGCACTGTTCCTAGAATGGGCTGTTTGCTGTGACAGAACTTTTTTTGTGGGGCCTGCTCATATCACAGCTGAGAGCTCTGGGTTGGGAATTGAACAGAATTGCTGCTGCTTTCCTGGCACAAGAAACTGGGCTTGCTCCTCAGGAGCACTGGGCTGGCTGTGGTAGCATGCTGTGTACCATGTGCTGAGTACCAAACTGGAACCCTTTGCACGTTCATTCACTTTCCAGGATAAAAATCAAAGGAAGAGCATGGTTTTGGGTGACTTCTTATCCCAAATGGTATCATTGTATACTACAGCTTAGCCCTAAACATTGGTAGAGAGGGAGAGTATTAAGGCAGAGGTGAAACAGAGAATAGAATTAGTCTTGGCTTCTTGCATCACAAATGATGTTTTGGTGTATAAAAAATTTCTAGATGTTGGAAATCTATTGGAAAACCTTAATTAAGTTTTGCTGACTTACCGTAGATGAGGAACTGTCCTTTTTATTTGTGTGTGTTTGCTTCTGTGATGTGCAGTCTCACTAGAAAAAAAAATTTGAAAAAGCAGCATGCATGAAAAGTACATTTACAGTTGTGTATCAAGTTAGGTGAAAAGACTGAATGGCTGAGACATGAGAGACCAATGGAAGGAAACCAGTCTTATTTAAACCTCTATTAATATTTTCAGAACCTGCAGCCTCTTAATGGAGCATCCAGGGAATAAATTAAAATCAATAAGAAAAAGACCACAAAGTAGCAGTAGTCTTTCTAGGATAACATTCATTCAGGACACTGCTGCCTGAAACTTGCAGGAATACATGGGAATATATTTAGTCAGTGAAAGTGTATTGAAAAACAATAAAGATCCTCAACCGACTTGAAAAGGGAATGGGTTGCCAGTTAGATTCAACTTTTCAAATAGCTTGTAGAATCATAGTCTCATTTAGGTTGAAAGAGACCTTTAAGACCATTAAGTCTAACCATTACCCCAGCCCTGCCAAGCCCACCATTAAGCCATGTTCCAAAGCATCACACTTTTTGAACACTTATATGGATGGTGATTTCACCACTTCTCTGTGCAGCCAATTCCAATGCTTGACAACCCTTTCTGTGAAGTCATATTTCCTAATATCCAATCCAAATGTATCCTGCTATTTTCTGCCATGCAGTTACTTGCTACCTGGGAGAAGAGACCCACCCCCAACTCACTACAAGTTTCAAGTAGTTCTAGAGAGGGACAAGGTCTCCCCTGAGCCTACTTTTTTCCAGGCTGAACACCCCGAGCTCCCTCAGCTGCTCCTCACAGGACCTGCGCTCCAGACTCTTCACCAGCTCTGTTCCCTTCTCTGGACATCTGCCATCACCTCAATATCCTTCCTGAATTGAGTGGTTCAGAATGAGACACAGGATTCAAGATGTGGCCTCACCAATGCTCAGTACAGAGGGACAATCACTGCCCTGGTCCTGCTGGCCACACTTTTGCTTATATAAAACAGGTTGCCATTGGCCTTCTTGGCCACCTGGGCACAAACTGGCTCATGTTCAGTCACTGTCAATCACCACCCCCAGCTCCTTTTCCACTGGGCAGCTTTCCAGCCACTCTGCCCCCAGGCTGTAGCACTGTCTGGGGTTGTTGTGACCCAAGGGAAGGATCCAGCATTTGGATGGTTTGAACCTCACAAACTTGGCCTTGGCCCATCAAACCAGCCTGTCCAGATCACTTCGCAGAGTCTTTCCACTCTTCAGCAGATCAACACTTCTGCCCAACTTTGTGTCATCTGCAAACTGACAGGGGGTGCACTCAATATGCTTGTCCAGGTTGTCAGTATTAAACAGGACTGGCCCCAGTACTGAGCCCTGGGGAACATCACTGGTGACCAGCTGGATGTAACTCCATCCACCACCACTCTCTGAGCTTGGACATCCAGCCAATTTATTACCCAGTGAACAGTGTGGCTGTCCAAGTCATAACTAGCCTGTTACTCCAGAATGTTGTGGAAAACTGAGTCAAAGACTTTAGTGAAGGCCAGGTAGACACATTCAAAGTCTTTCCCTCATCCACTAAATGGGTCACCTGGTCATAGAAGGAGATCAAGTTGGTCAAGAAGGATATGTCTTCCATAAACCAGTCATTACTGGTGTATGAAAGACATGTCCTTCTTGACTGACTTGATGGATCTCTTTTGCCCTCTTACGGCACTCAAGCCGATCTCTTCCCTGCCCTTCCCTGGCACTGAGGTCAGGATGACAGGGCTGTAATTCCTCATACCCTCCTTCTGCTCTTATCACTTTTACTGACCTCCAGTCTTCTTGGACCCTCACAGTTAACCAGGACTGCTGGTAAATGCTGGGGAGTGCCTTGGTGAGCACTGCAGGCACTGCATGCAGAACATGTGGGTGTGTGCCTTCCAGCCCCATGGACTCCTCCAGGCCAAAGTGGCAAAGCAGGTCACTGACCATTTCCCCTTGGGTTATGGGGATTTCATTCATCCCTGTCCCTGTCTTCCAGCTCAGAGGGCTGGATACAGGAGAACAACTGGCCTTGCTATTAAGGACTGAGGCAAAGAAAGCACTAGGTACCTCACAGTTTTCCTCATTCTTTGTCATTATATTTCCCCGTGCATCCAGTAAAGGATGGAGATTGTCCTTAGCCCTCCTTTTGTTGCCAATGTATTTATAGGAACCTTTGTATTATCTTTTACCGTAGTTGCTGGATTTAGTTCTGTTTGGGCTTTGGTCCTTGTAATTTTCTCCCTGCATAACCTCACAACATCCCTGTAGTTCTCCTGAGTTTTCTGTTCCCTCTTCCAAAGGTCATATACTTTTTTTCCCCCCGAGTTCCAGCCAAAGCTCTGTTCAATCAGACATCTTCTTCTGATCCAGAAGATCAGTCAGATCTTCTGGCTGATTTTCTTTCCCAAAGCACATCTTTTGGCACAAGGGGATGGACTGATACTGCAGCTTTAAGGTTTCCTTCTTGAAGACTGTCCAGAATTCCTAGACCACTTCAACCCACAGGACTCCCTCCTGATGGAGCCTCTCAACCAGTCAACAGGCCAAAGTCTGCCTGCCAGAAGTCCAAGGTGGAAGTTCTGCTCTTACTTCTCTGAGGATCAAAAACTATCATTTCATGATTGCTATAGGGGTTTTTTTTTTTTTGCTTTCAGACTGTCAGATTGAGTTATTTTATGTATAATTCTAATAATGATTATTTTATTTTTCCCCCTTCACTCTCCATTCCTCTTTTGACAAAGATAAGACATTTTCAGAGCCTCGAATTTCAGGCAGATTTTTCACTGGCCATTATGTCTTTCATTTTGTTTTTTCTATATTTTCAGGATGGTATATCCAAGTTTGTAATGTTGCAGATACTATTTTGTTTGCTGAAGGCGATCATTCTCATGAGGAATTTGTATGTGTGGGATGAAAATATGCACATCAGCTTCATCAAGTATTCCATTAAAATTGGACTACAGAACTCAGACACAGCAAGATGCAGTGGTGAATTTATGTTGAATTGCACAAATATTTGGATTTAGATACAAAATATACTTGCAAGCAATCAGTTAATTTGATAACTGAAAACCTCTCTGTACTAAAGAAGTAAGAAAGGGTCTTTCCTCTCAATATACTTGGGGAAAAATTATACAGTGAACCTGCTAAGGTGAAAATGGTTTTTCAACTAGTCCAAAGAATATGAGAAGTGGCTAGAGAACAGCAGTGCTGTTTTATAGAAGTTTCTTGGATTTCAAAATTTGTTTTTATTCCATGTTAGAATTAAAGAGCTTTTGGCTTTTTGTTTGTTTGTTTGTTTGTTTGTTTGTTTTTTGAGAAGGAAATGGCACTTACATTTAAAAACTGCTTTTTTAGAGTAAGGCAGGTCAGGTTTTGTCTTGTTTCCTCAGAACTTGAATCACAGAAACATAAGCTCACAATTTTGTTGAAACAGATTTGTCAGCTTTCCATATTCCTAAAATGTTCTAGCAGCTCTACTATGTAGGTGTTTAGTTAAATGTACCTTTTCCACATGCATATTCCAAGGAGACTCCAAGAAGTCAAAAATTCAGTTGAAAGGAGGACCCTCTCTTCTGCTGTGTGTTTTTCAGAGATTGTCAACTTGAGAAAAACAACTAGATTTACAAAGAGAAATAGAATGGAAATAAGATGCAGTGATGACCTAAGGCATCAAATTGAAAACTGATTCTTCACTTACAACTACCTTTTCCATTTTGTGTTTGGAAGTTATATGTTCATCTAGAGTTGATAGAAAGATAACTGGACTGTAATATGCAGGATTGTTCTTATTTACACTGACTGAAGTTCACTACACTTCTATGTCCTGGCTGGTTTTGCCTCTCCTTTCTTTCTCTGGGCTCCAGTTTTCTTTTTGCTTTATTTCTTCTTCTGCATAACCCAGCTTTTAAGTTGCCTTTGGCCATCTGTATGTTCTTGCATTCCCAAATGTGGCATTCTCCCTGGAAATACTGTATGTTCTGCTTTGACTGCTAGCAGCAAAGAAGACTTTACTCAAATTCTGCTCACTGAAGCACCAGCTCCACACAGCCATCAGGATGTGAGTAAATTTCACTTTGCTGCCAGCACTCAGAGCAAAAAGCTGCATCAAGAGAAACAACACAAGCTGTAAGGTCTAAAAGGATTTTCTGGAAAGAATTAGTTCATTTATATGATGTACCTTACATAATATCAAATGAAACAGCATAGCTGCTAGGCTATTTGGTTCATGATTCTTCTTATTCTTCATCAGCATTGTAGCAGTTACTACCCTCACTAACTCATGCCATTTTAGTGGCATGAAACAATACAGTTTGTAATATCAGAGCTTTCAAACCTTTTTCTACTATGGCCTGTCTGCGATACTACATAAGTTAATTAGTAACTTTGATTCATTTTTCCTCACGTAAATGAACATACATAAATTTAAACATTGATAATACTCAAAATATGATTAAAGGTTTTACTGTGCTGGGGAACATGACAGCAGCTTCTATGGATGTGTCAGAAGTGGAACAACCAGCTCTGTTGGCAGCAAAGATCTCTGGTGGCAGCATAGGTGGCAGTATTATGAGCCTTTTGGAGCCCTGGGAAATATTTGGTGGTGGAAATCTACCTAACATGGCTACAGGGCTGTCAGTGTAGGACTGAATTATGAAGCTAACCTACCTGAGAT
Source organism: Rhabdornis inornatus (assembly GCA_013397075.1). Lineage (NCBI taxonomy): Eukaryota > Metazoa > Chordata > Aves > Passeriformes > Rhabdornithidae > Rhabdornis > Rhabdornis inornatus. The sequence goes on along the minus strand of VWZS01002995.1, from coordinate 4,172,237 downwards.
ACAAACAAAACGTGGAGTTTACACATCCCTTAGACTCCAATGACAAATGTACCCTCCAATTCTGCCTTATAAATTAGGGACCTTTATTTGGATTAGTCATGTCATGCAGATGATGTTTTTTTGTTCTGCAACTGAATACTTGCAGCTATTTCTGGCAGAAATATGGAACCTCTTTGGCTTCACAGGAATTTGCTGCCTCACACACCTAAGAGCCTTCTTCAGCCGAGTCTCCATACATAATTTGCATAAATTACAACTGGAAAGTAAACCATAGCCAAAGAAAATTCTTTTCTCAAACGAGATGAAAATTACTGTAAATATTTTTGTGATGTTTGCTAGTCCCTGCCATGTTAGCGACTCCCTAATGGAGGATACAGTCTGCAACAGGACACTTAGGGAACTTAAGTCATACAGACAGGATAAAAAAGTAATTGGCAGAAAGATTCTCTGCAGAGAGAAATAACCTCTATTCTTGTGTATTTTCAGTGATAGTGATATCGTTCTGCCATGGTGATGGAAGAGAAGAAAAATCAGAGTAGTCTAACCTAGGAAATGCAATTCCTGAATTACTTAATAACTGAATGTGTGCATTTAAATATAATTCTTTTTTAGCTGAGTCATCCACAAAACCAAATTTCTAGAATTTTGAAATGGAGTCTTTTCAGAATCAGTAGCACACAAATGCATTCCTATATGTAAAGATGATGAGCCTTAAGAACTAGTTGATGGTGTAAATGATTGTTACTATTCCTAGTACAATAGCTTTTAGAAGACCCTTGCTCTGTCCTCCAGTAGGATACCACTCAATAAGTCACTGCAGTGAAGGGAAAAGCCTTCTAGCAAAATCTAAAATGCTAAAATAAGTAAGTTTTGAATGAAAAGAAAAAGAACTCTCCCTATTTATTTGCAGGGATAAAAGGCACAAGTTCTGCTGAACATTTTAAGAAAAATTGTCTAAAACCTCTTCCTTCCTGGTATGTAACTGCAGGCATTTAAACATCTGATGTTGTCTACAGTTTCACAGTTTCTTGGCTGAGTGGAGTATCAGAGTTCCTATGCAACATCTAAAAAGCTTTGGATCTAAAAGGAGGATGGATCCTAACCCGTGGTTGTCAGTTTCTAAGAACATTAGGAGTCCAAAAGGAACAAAGTGAGTCTTTTGAGTAATTGGGTTTTGTGAATTTGCCTGAATTTCAGGGTGCCTGAACTGAACACTCCAAGCAGTCCTCCAAGCAGCAAGCTTCACTGAGGTTAGAGAAGGTCGGGAGAAGCTCAGCTCTAAGGTGCTGAGGAAGTGGAGTACACTTAAGAAAGGTACACTTAACAATTCCATACTGTGTGACTGACATACAGTATTGTTCTATTGTTTATGAGTCATATTTGGACTCATAAATCAGTGCTTGGCCCCAGCCAAGAAAAGAATCTTTTGCACAGAGGATATTGAAATAGATTCACTTGCGCAAGGATTTGTTCGTGGCATCTGTAGCATTAACTGAAATGGTGAAAGAAAACAAAAAAGCCAAAACCAAACAAAAGAGGACTGAGAGGTAATAAAGTTTTCCATCCATTCCTAGGCCATCTAGAACGGGAAAAAGAAGGAGAGAGAGCTGTTCCCAGATATGCATCCTCTTCCAGGTCTTTCACAGTGCAGCAGGGGCCCTCCACAGTACTTTCCCCATGGTGATTATGTAGCTGTCATTAAACACATAAACTCCCTTTCAGCAGTGCCTGCTCCAACAAGGGCACCTGCTGCACTCTGCTCAGGGCTGTGCAGGCAATGTAATGTGAACCAAAAGCTATAATAAAATGGTAGGAAAAGTGGGAGGAAGAAGAAGTGAATCTCAGCCTCAGTTCCTGGCCCAGGGAATCTGAACTCCAGGCTTCAGAGTTAGCATCCAGCTTGCTGCCTGCACTGACTCCAGACACCTGCAAGGTTCTGCAGTCGAAAATTCATCTCAAAGAGTCACTGGAACATAGAAAAATCTGCCATTTAGGAGTATCTAAAGGAATCATGGTCTTTTGGCCTTGTTAAATTAACTTATTCCACGCGTGCCATGCAAGGTCTCTTTTGCAGAAATAGCACTGAAACCTTTCCACATGAGTCTAAATAAGCAGTGGGTGGACAAGGTACATGCAAGCATTAAGCCACATGAATGCAAAGAAAGGCACCCATAAATGTACCCAAAATAGTGATAAATTAGGCAGGAACTATTTATTTTCTTTATAAATTAATTGTGCAAATAATGTTTTCAGTAGTCTTGGTGACATTAACTTTCTACTTAAATTTTCCTTGAGACTGATCCCTTCTCTTCTCAGAACCAAATTTGTTTAGAACTTTTGGTCCCTGATGTTTTAAGCTTTTCAATCTTTTAATTTGTTCAACTAGTGAGAAATAAAATCCTTACTACTGTAAAAGCCTCAAAAAATGTGGATAGGGAATCTGAGGAAAATAAAATACTGAATTATTAAACAGGGAAAGTAGTTTACATCACCTATTAGAGGCAGTGGAAAACACTGAAAATCAAAGAATTTTATGCCATACAAAATGGTATCTGTATTTTTAGTCTAAGCATTTAAAGATACTGTTTTTAGAATGTTAAATGGAGTGTGAAAACTGTATTTTTTAAAGGGATATAATTTTTGGAAGGACTTATTAAGCCACGTCCAATAATATCTTGTCAAATCCTTTACTCAATATCATAAACAGGAACACTTTCACCTATGTAGCTTGTAATTTTCTCTTAAAGGGAGAGAGTTTTCCTTGAGACTTGAGCTAAACTTTCTTTTTACTGTTTCTTCTCTCTTTTCATGTTCCCAGGCCCATCTTTTTACATATTTCCTGTGTTATTATGCTAAATAATTCCTGTTCATCCTCATTACATACTTTTCATATTGAAATGCTTTCCTAAACTACACTGAAAATTGTGATTGTGTCATTAAAAATTATAATAATGCTATTCTGCCTCCCCCAAAGTCTACTTAACACAACACCAAGAGGGATCAAAAGCACTCAACCAATGGGTAAGAGAGCAGAGCCTTTCCAACAGGCCAGCCCAATGTCTGATATGAACAATTGTCGGGAAAGAGGCGTTTTGGAGCCTTCTCTTTCCTCTCAGAGACAATTACCAGCCCCATGCCAACTGCTGCTTTATGCTGTGAGTTTCTCCCAACCCTTACCTTGATCCTAATCCTTACCCTAGTGCCACCAGGACCCTGAGACCAAGGTTTTCAGCCACACAAAGGAAGAAATTCTCAGTTAAGAATTGCGTTTATTGTCCAGTGCTTCTTCCAGTTTTTCCCTGCTCCAGCTGCCATTGTGCTCCTGTTCTCTTTCCCAACTTTAGCACAACACATCAACACTATAACTAGGATGCTGTTTTATTTTGAGCCCATGTCACAAATCCCTATCTCATTCCAGCTGCACCTTTAGGTTCTGTCTCTAACACCTCCTGAGATTACAAGTTAGGGTAACTTATATATTTATTGCTGAGTGAAGGAAAAAGCCTAGAGATGTAACTTGAATGGAGCTGGGAAGTGACTGCCAAAGCAAGTACTGGATTTCAGGACTCTCCTGAGAACCTTTCCTTCTTGCCATGCATTGTGTCTTGAGCTAAGGCCAAGCCTCACCCCCTGCACTAGGTTTAGGTTTAGAATTCATGCTAAAGTTAGGGTTTGGATTAGGATTGGCATTTGGAGAGAAGGAAAGCCCAGAGCAACACCAAATGGCAGTATGAAGGAGCTTCAAGGGGATAGGCACATGGAGGGAGTCAGAAACGGTATAAAGAACATGGAGATGGAAGTTTTATTGAAGTCTTCATAGTTATTTGTACCCCAAGCATTTGGGCTTGCTTTTAAGTTTAACAAGACCTTTTGTGTAACTGAACATGCATGATATTTTGACTGAAAGATGCATCTTAAATTAAGAGGCATTTCTGCTTATGTTATTTTTGACTGGCAGGTATTCCTGTCTCACTAGGAGTCTCATAATAAAACAAACAGGGTGTATATCAATACATATGTTCCTGACAGAAAAATAGTCAATGTAATAGAAGTAGTTTATATCCCAGAAGAGGTCTTTCTGTCTGAGAAATTCTAGAACATGGCAATAGACATTTTTTATCTTTGCAGAAGCTTTGAAATATTTCTTGTTTCAGTCATCTTTTTTTTCCCCCGCATTTTTTCCTTTATAATCATCTCTCCTATTGAACGTGCATCTAACCAGGAAGAGGTTTTGCAATATAACAAAATGTAGCACCACCAATAATTAATGCCATTCAACTTTACAGCCATGATTTTCTATTTTCTTTCATCTTTGGTAGCTATTTACCCCTGTGCAAAGTGAGTACAACACTAACAAATCAGATTGCTTCTCAATTTACATATATACAATGTCATTGCTTAGGAAAACAGTACTTACATGAGTAAATGAACAGTTAAACAGCTGACTTACCATTTGCATCTGCAATCATAATAATGGCTTGCATTAACTAACAGTGCAATTGTACATGTCTTTGTGTGTATGCACCTGCCTTATAGTTCTCTTTACCTCTGTTACACATATATTTATGAAAATTTAGCAACTAATGCATTTTGGTCTCCATTTCTGTTTTTTTATGTCAAAGATGGCACCTCTATCAACACTAATTTTGCAATTATCTTGGGTCATTTCAGTCAATATATAGTCTGAAATAAAGATACCAGATAAAAGTTTATCACATCTTTTCTCACCATATTTAAAAACTAATAAAAGGAAAAAGAAAATGAAAGAATTTGTTCTCTCAGCTAGTACTGAAAAAGATCAACGTATCACCACAGAGTAAAGCATAACAAACTGGCAAAATTATACAGTATTGATGGCAAAAGCTTACTCATGAGTGATTTTAAACAGTCAAGATCTTAAACACGCACATTACTGTGCAAAGCACTTACATATCTGGCTAAATGCTGTTTCTTTACTTGGACTTAACAAACACTGTCAGTGGATGAAGTTGACCCCTTAAGGGGTCTTCAATGTCTCATCTGGGTCTGTTATGCATTGCAAAGCAATTGTCAGGGTGAGTGCTGTGTGCTTACTCTGACTCTAAGCATGCTAAATCAATTCAAAGAGATAAATTATTTTTCCCAAAAGCAGCATCCTTGCTTTTGCCTTCCTGTCTGAAAAACAACTGAAATAACACAGGTTTCTGGACTTAGGTGGGGATTATACAGTACATTAACTTTGTTCTTATCCTCTGCAGCAAGGTGAATTTAATCCTTTTAGGGTGCATACAGGGGATGCTATTTAATCTACTGTGTGTTGCTTCATTATTGTTGCAAATAATAATGCTATCTATAGTAGGTAGATACTAGTTTTATGTCTTCTGCATCTCATCTGTCTTTCTCTGTAGAAAAGAAATTTGAAGATCTGTCTCAGATATTTAATTCTCACAAAAATGCACCAAATGAATAATATTCTGATATTATTGTGATTCCAGCCACGCGAGGCACTTTACTAGTTAAGTTTACATTTTAATAGATCTGGACTTGAAGCACAATTCTACAAACAGAAGTCAAATGTAACACCTGTCAGTCTCCTCTGTTTTGCACATTACTGTTCCAGTAACTTCAGTCAGTGCTGATGTCATCAGTCAATGGTGAAACATAAAACACTAGTGAGCTGAATCATAAAATTTCTTGTGTATGATAGCATTCCTTTGAACTGCATCTAATTATCTTAACTGTGGTAACAGGATATTGAATTTTTCATAAAAAGATTTCAAAACTGAATGCTAATACAATGTATTTTCTTTTTCCAGATGATACTGAATCTGAATCCTACTTGAATGACATCACGTACTGCATTCACATTCTGAATAGAGAAACTAATCCCATATGGAGTACACTTACTGCAGATGCCTTCCCATTGAAACTGCAGAAATGAGATTCTCTGCATTTACAGTTTTGTGAAATGTTCTAGTTTCAAATTAATTATGAAGGGAAACAAAGAAGTCCATCTACAGGAAAAGTAACCCATTGTTATGAAGACTCTCTCCAATATAGCAGCCGCTCCATTTGAACAAGTGATCACTGATTCTTTTAGGGATACAGCAACTCTTGCCAAGATATGTAGCAGGACTCAAGGAAGCTGACAGGACAAACTGAAATGCAGTGGCTGCTTATATAGATAGAAAAGAATTACATAAATGCTAGCAGACATTAAACAGAGTCATGATCAGCCAATTTGCCAACACCTCAGAACACAAACTGACCACGCTTGTTGGGGTTTTTTGCCCCCAGTAAAAAAAAAACCATAAGGCTCATTACTTTACATACAAAACCTATGAAGTTATACTGGCATGCTCGGAACATACTGCCAGGAATAAGTGTTGATTAGTGGCTCGGTCAGTGGACTGATATTCAGAGAATCCAGGTCTAAGTCCAAGAGAAATTGGTGTCTTGTCCAGTCATTTAGCATTGTTGGCTCAGTTTCTTCTGTTTCAAGGAGGGAAATAATACTGTTTATCTTACACAGTACTTAAAATACTCTGGACCCATGTGAGAAAGCAAGCTATCCATGAGGCTTAGTATTTTTACTGAATCTTTGCATGCATTTTAAAGTATTTTTTAATTATTTATTTATTTTTAATCACAAGCACAACATATTAAAATGCTCACTCAGTAAGAAGGTACTTTTAAAGCAGGGGAGTTTCATCCTCCCCAAGATCCCAGCCATACAAATTGGTTATTAACATTAGATTGAAGAATGTTATTTGGCATCTGATTTTCAAGATCTCAATTTGTGTAGCTTCCCTCCTAGGACAGTCATATTGCTTCAAAGTGAGTCTTTGCAACTTCTCCACTTTTGGATCTTATGTCTTTGTTTATGATTAATGTCAACAATCATTAATCACTTGTAACTTAAAATCTCTCATTTTCACATAAGTATTTTTTTCATGGCAAAGCATGATGTGCATCTAGTAAATGCACAATGCTAGTAAAAATAAGCTAGCTCCTATTTTAATTTTTAAAATTTTTTTAAAATTAAAAACAGTTCAGAATTTTAGAGATCATCTTTTTGGCCCTCCTACCACAGTCTGAGAACACGAGATTCCCACTGAGGTAAGAAAGTGTTTCTTGACTCTTTGCATACCTTTGCAAAGGGATTGCATCTCCATCTTCTCTAAATCCTTGTATTAGGCAGTAGTTGTGCATAGCAAGGAGATGTCCCCTAAGCTTTCTCTCTCCTATGCTGGACTAACATAGCTTTTTCAGTTTCTCACAAGTCCCGTGTTCCAACTCCCTGTCTATTTTAGTGTCTTATCTCCTGTACTAGTTGCAGCATGACATCTTTCTTATCTCAAGTAACCCAAAACACAACTGCAGTACTACAGATGCAGTCTCACAAGTGTCAGCTAAAGGAGAATTGTCAATTCCCAGGACCTGTTGTCCACAGTTGATAACACAATCTGGTATGCAACTAAGCATCTTCTTTGCAAGGGCAAATTTTTTTTCCATTTTCATGTTCATGTTGTTTGTTACAGAACTGAAGTTTAATGAGCCAAACTCACATGAATTGCAGATTTATTTCAGCATTAAAAAAACCAACAAAACCAACTCCATGACAAAAAAACCGCTACAAAATAATCATTGATAAGTTCTAGACTGAAGAGTGGCTACTGTATGGGAATTACATGTTACCTTGCTATTTGCAGACCTTTTGAGATGAATGGGAAGTAGATGCTGTGTTTTAAAAACAACAAATGAAATTTGAAGTAACTGAGAGGTTGTGTTTCATGATTCATATATTGGTAGTCTTAAGATAATATGTCATCTGTTTGTTCATGTCAGCTACTCAAGAATAACTGAATCAGAATCTCTGGGTCAGTCAGTCCAACATGGTATTCTATTCCTGACCGCAGCACTAACAAGTTCAATCCTGAGATGCAAACTGAAACAGAAAACCTGATATGCTACAACACCACACAAATATTTTTAGCCTGGATTTTACAGAACTGCTCAACCACTTATGACATGAAAATGTCAATTTTTAAGTCAAGCCTGAAGCTGAGAGCTGGTCTTGACGTAACTCAAGAAATTTGGCAACGAGCAATAAATTCAGGTTATAGAATGGTGAACTGTACCTAATATATTTAAATTCAGTATTTTACTGACCTTAGAATTTATTGCTTAACTTCCAGTACAAGTAACATTTAGCATAACTCACAAACTTTTTTAATCACAGAGGCCTGATTCGCATGTCAACTCTAGTTTGAGTAAATATCAAATATTTCTCTTTAATATCTCTCTGACTATATTCTTTCCTTCTTTTTGCTTATTATTTATAATTTGTGCAAGAGACAGTACGACCCTATAATTTCCCATGTTCTTGTTTGGCAACTTCCCATTCATTTTCCCAATAACAACGTGTTAGGTTGTTCTTGGCTGGTTTCCAGTTGCTCACCAAAGCCCCTCTATCACAGCCTTCATCAGCTGGACAGAAGAGAGAAAATGCAACAAAAAACCTCTTTTGAGGTCGAGATAAAGACAGGGAGTTTTGGCTCACCAGATACTGTCATGGGCAAAACAGGCTTGACTTGGGGAAAAAAATGATTTCATTTTTTGCTAATAAAATCAGAATGGAATAATTCTAATTACTGCCTTCCTGGGCTCAGCTGTGCTCCTGAATTCTCTCTCTGACTCATCCCCTCAGTGGAGCAGGTGGATGGGGAATAGGGGCTGTGGTCACCTCATCATATGCTGTCTGTGCTGTTTCTCCCTCCACAGGAGACAGTCCACCATGGACTTCTCCAACATGAGTCCTTTTCATGGGCTGCAGTTCTTGAGGAACTGCTGCAGTGTGGGTCACTGCCATGGGGTGCAGTCCTTCAGGAACAGGCTGCTCCAGGGGGATCCCCCACATGGTCACAAGTCCAGCCACAAAACCTGCTCCAGATTGGGCTCCTCTTTCCATGTGGCCACAGGTCATGAGAGAGCTTCCTCCAGCACAGGCTTCCCATGGGGTCACAGCCTCCTTCAGGCATCCACCTGCTCCAGCCTGGTCTCCATGGGCTTCACCGTGGTCTTCATCATGGGCTGCATCACCTCTGCTCCAGCACTCAGAGCACCTCCTGCCCCTTCCTCTTCCCAGACCAGGATGCTGGCAGGGCTGTTCCTCTCACATATTCTCACTCATCTCCACAGTTTCAGTTGTGCAGCTTTTCTCCCTTCAGAGCTCTGCTATACCAGGGGAGCTACCAACATCCCATCGAGGCTGATGGGCTCAGCCTTGGCCACTGGTGGGTCCATCCTAGAGCCAGCTGGCATTGGCTCTGTCAGACACGTGGGAAAGTTCTGTCACCTCCTCACAAAGTCCCTCCTGCTACCAAAACCTAATCATACAAACACAATAAGCCCCAAAATGTTATTAAATTTATTTGAGTAAGAAATGGCAAATTTTCCCCAAATATTTCTTTATTTCTTATATTAGCAGTGTATATACTGGAATGTATTCATAAAATTGGACCAGAAATCCATTTCAGCAAGTATATTTTCTCTACTTGACTACATATTGCATAAAGAGGTGTAAAAATAAATTATATAGAATATTGTTCTGGTCAGATTTTAATCCTAAATCTGGGAAGGTAGCTAAGAGAAAGTTTTTGTAGAATCAAGGATTATATAAATGCCATCAAATTTTGAGGTAATCTGACTCTGAATCCCTATTGTCATTTTGTGCATTTAAATTTTCTTCAGTTTTAACTTGTCTAAATCCAATTAAAGCAAATTTTTGTCTTCTGCAAGTTTTGTTATTTATTCCTTTTTTTACACTATTTTAAAATAAACTGCAGCATTGAATCTTTTCCAAAATGTTAAAACCTACTGTGCTAACAACTAACCCTTTCTGCACATAATTTGTCATTAAAGTCCCATGGGAAAAATTATTCCATCAGTTTAATTTTCTGAGTATCTTCTCCTAGGCTTTTAAAATATTTAAGTAGATTTTTTTCCATTCCTTTTGTACTTTCAACTGATAATTCTTCAGAAGTTCTAAATAATTAAGAGGGACATGAGTTTCCACTAGCAAAGCCATCTGACTTCAGGAGAAGTTATCTTATTCTACATACTTAATACTTAGAAACATGACTTTAAAAATGCACGCGACACTGAAGTAACAGACACAGTTCTGTTATTCTACACATTGGCCACATGTCAGAAGTAAAAGAAATGTGACTATACATATGCTTTGGCACTCTGATGTGGTTACAGATTTTCAAAACAGCTGATAGTAGGTTTGTGTGTATCACTTAATTCTGTTACATTTAGGGTTCATAAATTGCCAGTGATAGTCAATAGGTTGTCCACTGTCTGTAGTAAGGCACAGTGTCTGTGTACCTACCCTTCTTTTGTGCTTCATACAAGCATCTACTTGTCTTAATCACAGATGCAGCCCAGTAAAAATAATTCTTTTCATTACTAGTAAAAAGTCTAGGAATGTGGGATCTTAGAACTTGTCTGGGCTTGTCTCAGCCTGATCTGATTGTACCTTGTTTTAGAAGTGTGTAGATGTATTTGGGAACAAACACCACCCTTTTCTATTAACTGGGAAAAAGAAATAAAATTTCCTGCAAACTCCTTTGAGTAAGGCCCTCATAATGGCCCCATTTCTTACAGAAGCCTCTAACTGTTGACTTTAGGACCTAGAGGAGCATTGTAGAAGTGCAAGTAACATTAGAGAAAAAGGGTAGGTACTAGGAAGACAGTATCTAATTTCCAATAGTATTATCCTGTAATACTTATAACTGGATGCAGTATTTTGATTACACACTAAAATACAATTGGATGAACTGGATGAACTGTATATAAAGCATGATTTCTTTTCTGATAGCAATATTTTAGCATAAAACTTGAACAAGCTTGTCAAAAGCTCACTGTGTATATGCTAAACTTTGAAACCTTAAACATTTTCATTGACACTAAAAGGACAATCCATGTTCAGCTACACAGGTGCTGAAGTTTGGGTTTTATTTACTGAACCCTAAAGGACATATCTCCATTCTTTATACTAACTCTTCATGGAAAATACACTTTAACTTGTTGCCAATGCCAAATGTTATTGTTCAGAATGCTGGAGTCACCCTATTGAATAGTATCTGAGCTTAATCACTTGACAAATTGCAAGTGCTATTTTTCTACTAATGTCCTATCAACTCTCTAAGTGTTGTTGCCTCTTTTTATCTTTATTTCTTTATTCTTCTGTCTTTTGGTTCAGTTATTGTAGTCTGATTTGCACTCCCTACCCTGACATTCTTTGATACGCAATCATTAAAAATCATGGGCAGTTTTGTAAAGTTCTGAAGTTCTTTTTCCATTATACTACAGTTAATATCTCATTACACATGTTATGTCAGATCCCTTGTGTTTGCAAAGAGTAGTTTCATTCAATACTGCGGAAATGGTAGGAACAGAAGGGACTTTTCATCATCAGTCAGGAGTGAGCTGAGATTGCACTATGGTATTGAACCTGTAAGCAAAACCTGCCTTGCTGTTGTTATTACTGTGATATTTATTTTGTTGTGGTTACTGACCCCTAGTTGAGGATCACCAGGAGTCAACAAAAATCAACAAGTTACCTGAAGCACCACAGATTACAGCAGATGTTTAGAAAGCTCATACGATGCACTGTGACCCAACAGCAAAATATGTGGAATCTTCCTCTGAAATTGTGGGAAAGGAGAAGCTGCAAACACCACTTCTCCATTTTTTCTTTGTTAAAGGGACATCTTTTGCTACAGAGGAATTCCATCAGTATTTTTCATCCTAAGGTTGTTAAATGTTTTACATATGCCCAGTTTCTTCCTTGCTCATGGATTCTTTCCCAGTGAGATTATTTGCCAGGCAGATGTAACTACTCAAAAGAGATGAGCAGGAAATATAGTGATGAAATTGAGGGTAAGTTACAAAGGCACTGAGTATCTTCATATTGAATTTAGAATCATTGAACAGTGAGAATGCTGTGGTTGTTGTGGAGGCCTTCTAATTCAAATGCTGCTGTTGTAAGGGAATCCAGTGATGCTGCTGAATATAATGGCCCCATTTATCAGTACTATGTACATGTTGTGTTTACACAATGCACAGAGATCATAGTGAATTTAAACACAGAAAATATGGCAGCATGCAGAGCGTTGGATCTAGAGGACTTCTGAATGCTTTTATCTAACTAACCAGGAACAGCCATTTGTGTAACCAAACATTTTTATTCCTCTTTCAGAAAACTCCTATCAGTCCTGAAGACTGTCTTCCTTTTATGGCCAAGGACATCTCGTGACTTCATAGCTCCTGAGGAATTATTTATAAACTCTTCATAATTTGACCAAAACTGTCATTGTTTTAATACTTAGAATTGTTAAAATGTAAAGAAAAATGGGTTTATGCTGTCAAACTTCCAACCGAATCCAAACCTTCCATGCAGCATTATTATCAGAGGCAATCCATGTATGCTCTTCCACCTGGATGTTAAATCTCATTTCATCTTCATAGTGTGGTGAAGATTGCTCATCTTGTTTGGTTTTGGGTTCTCTCAGCTTGCCTAGTTGGTAATTTTGCTGTGCTCAGTGTCTGTTACTGTCATGTAGTTTATTTGGTAATTTTTCCTTAGACAGAGTTTCTGGATTCCAAAAGCCTATGCTCTGCAGCATGCCTTTTGTTCTTTTTTTAAAAAAATTGTTGACAGAAGACAACAAATGAGGTAAAATATCTTTTAAAATGTCACTGATGCATTCGCCAAACACACTCTAGGAACCGTCATTTTATATTTGCACCAACTAGGTCTCCAGGGGAATTCTATGACAGAAAGTAAGCTGTGAGGAGTAAGCACCTTCTAGCTATTTATTTATTTTTATATAATGGAAAATATCAGTGGATCAATTTTTTGGCCAATTTAGGTAATGGCAGAGCTTGAGTATGTGTTTGTTGGGCTGGCTACTTATATCTGTTTCAGAATTGAAAATGAAGTTTAAAAGAAAATCAGTGAAGGAGATTGTATGTCTACTCCCCAGGACCCTTCTCTTTTTTAATGTTCTTCCTAACTTGAGCAAAAATAAGAAATATGAGATTTCCTGTACAGTGAAAGTATTTGAAATATTGTACCTTAGGAAACTCCAACATGGAGCTCTTAAAAAATTTATGAGCACTCTCTGTCAGCCTTATTGTGAGTTTCTCTGTAGCACAGCTGGCGTGTGCAGGCAGCTCCCACTGGAACCACGGGAAGCACAGCAAGCCTGGCACAGTTAAGGGTACAGGTAAAACAACAGTTAAAGACAGCTCTGGTTTTTTGGTGGCTTACCAAAGGAATGGGGAAGTGACATTACAGCAGTGCAAATTCCTGAGCTGTCTGATAGCTGGAATGATGTGAGATGGAATTCTTAGTAGTGGAATGACTTGAACATCTGGAACAAGTTTTTCTCTAGGAAAATGACAATTTACTTCAAAGAACTCCAGTTCTTGAAGGAAGTGTACAGTCTCCAGTAACTTCCTTCCCTCCCCGTCCCCATTCCCCAGAAATATTTTTATTCTCAAAGATAAAATGATGTATTAAAAAGTCATATATGTTCTCTTCTGTACTCTCAGGTGTGTGACCTATATGCTAATTTATTTAGTCTAACGTATAATAAATATTTAATTATTTCTATGAAGTGGAAGATCTTCATGTTGGGGTAAAAACAAATAGCACTTCTTGAAATTCTGGTTCCCAGAGAGCTGGAAGGAGACAGATGTTCCATGTATGACAGGAAGAATAAGCAGATCATATATTTGGAATGAAATATTTTCTGTTCTGTGTAGGCCCTGTGGCTTTAATGGCCTAAGCAGTTCTAAAAAAGTCTTGTTCAATTTCATAAGTTTATTTTATTCAGAGGTTTGGGGTTTTTCTTCTTTTCTTCTAGATTTCTTTTTTTCCAGGGCTTGCTGTTCCTAGCTTATGCAGTCCCAACACCTTGATCCAGTACTAAAACTTTTTGTTGCACAAAAGTTCCTGTTGAAATAGCAAAGTTGAATATATGTATTAAATTCTGCAGGTTAAAAATTTGTCTGCTTGCACTTTCTATGTTTTCTACAGACCTTTCTCGAATAAAAAGTTAATTTTCTGAAGTGATTTTCAGGCCCAAACTAGCAAAGACATTGAAGCTTCACAGATTCTCTGGATAGTTAATGTTATGCTTGGGTGCCCATGTACTGAGGCTCATTGCAATGCATAATTACCTTCACTAGGAGACAGAAGATTTTAAAAGTCTTTCTGCATTTGAACAAATGAAACTCATTTCTCTTAGAAAGGAATGTATTGAACTCTTGTCTTCCTGATGAAATAAAACCACAAAGAATCATATATAGATTTCTCAAAAGCAAAATATTGATGAACCTTCTTAATCTCTGGACACCACAGCAGTGGTGGTTTAGGAATCCCTGGGCACATGGAGCCAGCACAGCCATCTTGGCTTCACTCAATTTCCATGTCCAAAACGTTTCAAACACCCTTCCAGGGAGCTGTAAAGAGCTGCCACCTGTGGCTTCTTCAGTTGTTATTCTGCAGTTGCCAGAATTGTGGCTATGTTTAGCTTTTCTGACACACTGCTGAGAGAAACTGGGTGACCTGCCTGTAAATGTGCTCTCCTCTGTAGGAAACCTACCTGCTTCTGTCCACACCCTTTTCTTCTACAGCACTTCTACACTGATGTAACAGTGCAGTGACTAACCTCCTAACTCTACCAGGAATGGGAAGATCACTAAAAGCTGGTTTGTCACTGGGCTGGTCAGAGCCCAGCTCACTCTTCCAGTAATTTGCAGGAATAGACACTAAGTCAGGTTCCTTCTCTTTTGGCCAAACCAGAAGCAAAGAAGTAAATCTTCTGGACAGAAGGGCCATCCCCTTTCAGGAATAAACAGAGATTAAACCTCTCACCCCTGGAGTTTCAAGGACACACAGCACCAGTCACCAGGAGTTCAGCCAGCAGGAGTTACATGAGGCTGGAGAAATTTATTTAATTGTGTTAAGACCTTAAAGAAAATTTTGTCCTTCCTGAATATGATTGTGTTCCTCAGATTTCCAGACAGGACTGGTCCTTTGTCAGTGTATTTATACTCATTGTATGCATATGAAAACTCTAGTGAGATTATTAGCACTGGTGTTGCTTTTGCAAGGAGAATGAAGAGCTGTTTCTCATAAAAATGATTTTTCTTCAACTGCTCTTGTTTCATCTTACACTTTCTGAGCTGCAACAGTCAGAGTTATTTTAAGCTTGGCACAAATTAGCAGAGAATTGTGTAACCCCGTGTTAGGATGGGAACTAATGGGTCAGGCCAGGTTCGATATTGATGTTAATTGCTCCATCTCTATTTGAAGTCAATGGCACTGAATTATTTCCTGATAACAGAGGACTCAACCTTTCATTTTTCTTTTGACACACAAGCATTGGTTTTGCTGAGTGGAAATCTCATTTGTGAAGTTTTATAGAACTGGGCTGAGACACTTTGTATGCTAACACTAGAGATCTTATCTTGAATCCTTTTCTGTGGCCTTCAATTCAAAGTATAACCTATATTTCTATTACAGCCTCCCACTGTTTTTGAAAAAAAATTTTAACAAATATTTTAGAAAGGCGAAGGCGTCTTTTTCCCTCATCTTTTGTCTCCATCCTTCACATGTAGTTTTCCTCATCACACCTCTATTTCTAGTGTGCAATCTTTTGTATTCCTACTTGAATTTTCCATCTTCTATATTTTCCTCTTTGATTCTGTTTCTAGACTCTTACCAGCAACCACATTCTCTGCTTTGCTGCTCTATGATTAGAGTTTTATTTCTAGTTATTATCTTGCTATGTGAATTTTCTGAAAATATCTATCATCTGGAATTGCATCTAGTAATTTAAAATATTTCCATTTATGTGCCTTCCCTTCTACCCTCTCTCTGTACACCTTTGTCATAAAGATTAAGAAATATTTGCTGACAAGAACTGAATCTTCCTGTACTTTCACACACACCCAGTTACTTGCTTTATATAGGTCAGGAATTTCACTGACAAGTGATTATTGAAGTAATACTTTTTACTTATTATACAGCAATAAATTAATGAAGAATGTATTATTCTGTTTAGCATTTACATGTGGATTTTTTCTGCCATTAAAACCGAGGTTTAATTGAAATTCAATTTTGTCTGCCAAATTCTTCTAAGTTCTTTGAGTCTTCTTTGAAGATTAATAACTGTCTAATTATAATAATGGTGTTAATACAAGCAGTTTTCTGAAGGAAGTAAAGAGTTTGGTTTCTGTAAGAGTTTGGTTAAGGCTGTCTTATCTGGGAAACCTGCTTCATGAAAATATTCTGGGTTTAGAAAACATGATAGAAAAAATATTTCCAAGGCGACATGAAAAACTTTAGATAATTTTAGTGATCTAATTCATAGAAATGGTCTGCCACCAATTTTAGTGGCACATACTGTGTAAGGATGAAGGAGAAGGTCCCTGAAGGGACAGTAAACTTCAGTGCAGAGGTAGGGACAAGAGGCTTAAGTGGCACAGGGCAGCATAGGCATGGAAATTCCTTAAGTTCACATTTTTTTTAACACAAAAAACCCCCACATCTTGAACGTGTAGATCTACTCCCAGCATGTCTGTACCCTCTAGAGCATGTGGTGCTTGGCATGCTTAGGCACTGCCTGTGACACCACCATGCATATCCAGACTGCATGGCAGCAGCGAGGTCCAACATCCACACACAGCTTTTCAGTTCTGTTTCATGCTTAAGCCTCAGCTGTTGTGTAATATCCACCTTGATGATGTGTTCACTACTGAATGAGGATAAGGACAAAGACAACCAAGTGCTTAACCTTTCCGTAATGGACACTCAGAGATACACTTCACTGCAAGAGTTATGGAGGACTTCAGACTATAAATCTGCAAGAAAATTCAAATTATGGACTTGTATATGCTGATACTTACATGATCATGATCACATAAACTTAAGCAACTTCAGTGAAATAAGTTTCATTTATTGTGGCTTCTTGCATTTTAACAGTGTTTAAATAATAGCTGACCCAGATGAACTAAACATCAAAAATTATCACTGCCTAGAAATCAAACCAGAAAAATGATCTGTTCCTAATAACTAGGATTTCTTCAAAGAAAATACTAGTCCATAAACTTTTTATTTGCATGTCTCTTCTTAAGTTGTACAAAGAATTTGGAAAGCATGTAGGTGAATGCAAACATACTTTTGGAGGCAAATGCAAGGGAATTGTCTTTGGTACTTGCCAGCCATGGTTACATGAAGAGGTTAAAATGTGACAGATCATAGTGAAGAAACAGCACAGTGCATGAAAGAGAGGTAGCCCAGTCCCAGTAATGACAGCCTCATCCTCAGATAAGCACATCTTACTGAGGAAATCATGCTTGTTTTCCCCTCATATTTTCAAATTTATGAATGTATGAACTGCTTGTTTATTTCCAAGTAATTACCACCCAGATTCCTGCTTGAAGCATCACCTTGTCACTTATGTTCTCATTTTAGAAGGAAACCAATTTTTTAACAGTGAATGAAGACTACTTCTTTTTCCAGTTATTTTTTCATAGGTTTTGATCCAGGAAAGCTGCACATCCACAGAATTGGTCCTGGATACCCATTAGGAGGAGAGACAATTACCTCCTATTTTGTAATCCTAGAAAGGAGATGGACTTGCAAGTAGAGCAGTGAGTTTCTAGAAAGCACATTCTATCTGCTGCACGATGTTGAGAATGGAGCAGTCTTTAGTAGTAGAAAAAATAAGTTTATTTTTGAAAAAGTTATACTTCTGCTCCATTTAAATCCCCCCCTTTTTAAAATTTCATGTGTCTTTTTGTGTCTGAGTAGTGTCTAGACTTTTCTCCTTTCTTTACTATTTTTTATTGTTCAATCTGTTTTTGCTGTTATTTCTCTCTCTGATTTTCAATAAATTCAGGGTAGTACTAAGGGAAATAGGTCCTAATGAAGTGTATTTGGTCAATGACTGTGGTATGTCATACACTGTTTAATACAGAAGTAATAAAAGGTGGCCAATGTGATACTAAACTTTCTGAAGAAACAAAAAGGACCTGAAGAAATCAAGGGTCAATTAACCTTTTTTACTAGGCAGATGTGTAGATTCATGCAGCATTTTTGTTTACTTAGCTTAATAGCCATCTAAATGCCAATATCCTTTTGCATATTAAATATATGTTAAGGATTCTCTCAGAGAAAATGTAGAAACATGAAATTATTATGTAACCAGGTAAACACACTTTATAGTGAGTGAAGAGTATTCTGTGTACTAGAGTTAATGGAGAAATGGTGAGAAGTTATCTGAGGAGGGAAGAGTTGCTCTGTAGGGGGAACTCCTAATTCACACATCTACTAGGGGTCTTCTAAGTCAACAGCATATCAGTAGGGATGATCAAACCAATATTGCTGGAGAAATTAAGCTGTCTCAGGAAATAAAGAAAAGTCCCCTTATAGGTCAGCAACTGTTTAAAAGGTAGTAAATAATAGGTAGAGTATCTACATGGCTGTGACAATAGAATACAGAACTGAGATCCAAGTGCGGTGTAGCATAATTGTTTAAAATCTGGAAAATGCATTAATAGGGAAATAAGAGAGTTTGCATATGATTTTTATGACATCATATTTGAACTAGAAATATTTAGGGTGGCTGTCAATAGCTGCAGAAAATTCTCATGCTAACTAAATGCTACACTGACAAAAATGCAGTGACATTAATTGTCACAGATGCAAAGCAATGTAAATGAACAGTAATAGTCTCTGATAGTATCCAGGTAACTATGGCTAAAGCTATTATGAATAAAAAAGAAAGATAAAAGTTCTTCATATTTTTAAGAAAACCTAGAAGAGGGATGAAGTGAAACACAGATGTCTCATTAAAACTTTCTGTGCTTAAGAGAATCTTGAGTGAAACTCAAATTTTGACTCCATTTTTTGGCTAATCCAGTTACTCTCTCCCTGTACAGTCATAAAGCCAGAGAGAAGTTTTCTCTTTAATAAGAATTCAACTCCAAGGACAAACAAGAAGCTTTTTAAAGCTGCATAAGCAGAAGTTGGGCTCCAAATTCACTGACTCCCAGTAGAGATGAAGTGCCAAATAAACATATGTGTCTTTATTTAGCTCCTCCCTGTAACCACCTACACACAAACTAGCCTAGTTTCTTATCCACACCGTGTGGGCAGAGAATGGGAAAATAGCTCCCGGAAGATGCTCCTGCTCTGTCCTTGCAGGAAAGAGGGAAGTCTAGGTTGTTCCTAAGGTGCTCTGACTGCAACTGCTCAGTAACAAACCAAGACTCTGTCCTGGCAGGAGAATTACACATCCCACTCCTGTGAAAACCTGGGTCAAATGTCTGGGTGCAGCACAGCCACAAATATCAGCGTCTCCTGACAAGACCTGCTATCTTGACTTAGCTAAAGAATATAGCTGAGGTTTACCACTTTCTCTCTTCCCTCTTTACTCCACACCCAGACTGTCAGACTTCAGATGGCTGAATTAGCTTCCCCAAGGTAAAAAACTCACAGCTTTGAGTTAAGCATTATCGAAACCCTCTTCAAAGGTATTCCCTAGCTTTCCATAACAGGAAAATAAGGTTTTATTCATCAAAATGTATTTATACCTTTCCAAAGCTGAGTAATAATTTTCTTTGGTTATCTAGAGTCCATGGAAAAGAAACATTTCATTTACTATAAAACAATTGTATTGAACAGCTTATATTTTATTTCAAGTATTTTTTAAAAGAGGAAATGGTTTCAGTAGGATCAAAGGATGTTACAATCCAAAACCATGAAAATTAGTGATTTCATTTTGAAATTATTTTGCAAGTTTTTTCCAGATATTCCTAGAGTGTAAAATTTGAATGACTACCCAATGTTATCAAATATTTAGCCCAGGAAAAGAAAGCAGTGGTTGTAAAATCTCACTATATTTCAAACAGTCTCTCATTCTTCGAATCTACCATTAATAATAATTTTAAGAAGATGAGATTTTATTCCAAGTTTCCACCTTGGGGGAGTTTTCTTTTTATCTTGGCATTGCAAACCTTTGAAAAGAAGCATTTCGAATGGAAGGCATGACAGATCTTTTAAATGGAATATGCAGCTACTGAGCTCCACACTATAATTACTGTCATACTGAAGAAGGTTAAATATTTATGAAGAATGTGCTTTTTATCAGTCAGTCTAATTTTTAAACCTGAGTTATGTAATTGTATTGAAATGCCAGTAATCAAAGGGGGGTTCTTTCTTGGCAGGCATAAGATTTTCACCAGCCTCATTTATTTGTGAAGTGTGGCCAATATAAACAAATTCTGTGTAGTTTTTTTTTGTTTTGGATCAAAATTAAATTGGAACCAATTATGCCAAATAACTTCTTAGGCAATTCCTGACCATTTTTTGGCTTGTTTTTTTATTTTTCTCCAGAGATCAGAAATTTGACTTAATGTATATCGAGTTTTTTTTCAGTCACTTTGTGAATATCTTTATCCCCAAATTTGGTTAGGCTAAATAGCAACTTAATCATAGAGCCTTATTAGCATATTTTGCTGTATTGAAATAATGCAGTAAACTTCTGAATATTTTCCTGCCAAAATTTCCTTCACGACCCAAACTTCCCTGATGCTTGCTCTTTAATAAGTTTGTTGAGAGTATGTTCCAAATTCTGGTTTTACCAAGGTTATTACAAGTACCTTTTACCTCATATTGCAATCCTATAATAAAAATACTAATAAAACAAAGAGGTGAAAATATTTCTGTTTAATAATTTGATTGATTCACATCAAGTCCCACTGTTTTTATATGACTCTTTTGTGTGAATTAATCTAGAACACTGGTCTGAAGAGACATACTAGAAAAAAATGTCCTAAAGGATGTACAGACTTTTATAATCAGGCTTTTAAAACTTCTGATGAGGGTTCTCCATCTGGAGAAGCAAAGCATGGGGCTGAACCTGCTCAGTCTAGAGAGGGTCCTCATGAGGTATTCAGGCTACTGGGAGGAGGTGAGGGGTGCCTGCTTTTGAGGTGGAAACTACAACTACTTATGCAGCACCTTCAGGATGTGATTAATAGAATGATAGCTGTCTACAGAATGTCAGACCAGCCAACCCTCCAAATGTTTCCTTCTTTCTATGAATGGGAAAGGAACAGACACAGCCATTTGAGGTTGTATGAAAAGAATGCTACCCCTTTGTATTCACAGGAATCCTGCCATGGCACAGCTTTTTTCTAAAAGAAAACAAGTCCTCCTCAGTTGTGTGAAAGATGTGCTCTTGTCCTTGGGAGGAGGTCCTGGACCCTGCTTCCAGGAGAGCTGCAAGGACCATCCCCAGAGCAATAGAAGTGAGCA
This sequence comes from Rhabdornis inornatus, assembly GCA_013397075.1. Classification (NCBI taxonomy): domain Eukaryota; kingdom Metazoa; phylum Chordata; class Aves; order Passeriformes; family Rhabdornithidae; genus Rhabdornis; species Rhabdornis inornatus. The sequence goes on along the minus strand of VWZS01002995.1, from coordinate 4,150,852 downwards.
CTCTGTAGTGCAGCGTTTTCTGATGGCTACTCAGAGCAACTTTCTATTAGCAGTGTAAAGCAGCCCTTCTGCAGCATAAGTCTCATTGGACACAAGATAGGGGAGGTAAGGGACAGAATTCTGGTGTGAGTTTCATGCAGTGAAGCATTTCTCATTCTAAGGAGGCTTGGTTTTTCACAACTTCCAAAAATATTGTAAGGGCTAGAAGTGTCAGTAAAGCTGAGTCATGAAGCATCTTGTACTTAAAATTAATGTGCTCTTTTTAATTTCATTGCAATTTATGTAACAATTTAGAATTTAAAAAACAAATTGGCATTTACAGAACTAATATTCTTCTATTCAAGCTATAAAGCTTGGAATATATACTTTCAGAATTTGTTATGAATTTAGTATTGAGTATTTCTGATTCTTTCAGGGTTCAGTTTTGTTTAGTTGCCAATCTGAACACAAAGAGTTAAATCCTGGGAAATGGCAACAAGGTTGTTAAAGAAGTGCCCTAGAAGGTAGAACAATTACACAGATAAGGCAGCCTAAGGTATATAACTTCAAAGAATTTTAGATATGAATGGCTTCTGGGCTGTTGGGATACAAACTGGCTCCGTGTAGGCTGCAATGGGGTACTCTTCCTAGGGCTATGCCTGGGTTCAGCAGAGATCTGAAACTTCAAAGACTTTAGGAAAGGGGAGGGGGCATTAATAGATTAGGAAAGGCTATGAGGGATGAATCAATGGAAGGCTGACAGTTTGCAAGAGACATGGGAAAATATTGAGTATGGTGAGCTGATGGGGTGTTGAGGTTTTTTGCTTTGTTTTGTTTTACTTTACTTCCTGAAATGAGGTTAGTTCAGCTCATGAGAAAATAAAAGTTTCACACAGTTCTGTCTATGTTCCTACTTTTCCAGAATTCATGTTTTACTTCTTGTTTCCCAGGTGCAATCATATAGCTGTGACTGTACATATGTTTATGTCCAATGTTTTATTGTTACTCAGATAAATCCTGGGAGAGGTTAAGCTGCAAATCCCACTAAAGAGAGATGGAATAAAGGTCTAGCATCTCTGATTTACATTCTTGAAGATCCAAAAGAAAGAGATTTTCATGTATCTATTAGTTGTGACAGTGATGTTCATAATTGTTTCTCCAATATTACATTAAAAGAATTATAAAAATCTGATTCTTCTCCTCAATAAAGGCAGACTGAGGACAGTCAAGATCATCACAGATCATTAAGATTTTGTCTGTTTTGTCCAGAGTGACCTTGTACAGAAGTTATCTGTGTTGGTAACGTAGAAAATGAAAACGTTACATCATTTAAACTTTGTTATCTAGTCTCTGTTAGTTTTATTTTTTAATCTATTCTCTATTAAGTAAAAATGTTTCTTACAAAACCATTCTTCTTCATCCTTTGCTGCTTTATATTCACAGATGCATAAAGGATTAACTTTTAACTCCTTTTATATTGTGTTAATAGAATTGCATTATATACATTGCTGATCAGCTTCTAGCAGGTGCAAATCCCTTTAGGTGTTCTCTTGTGGATTTTTTTTAAATTCCCTTAGTTCTTAGTTGAAGATGATTTGAAGGGGCAATAAATGTTGAACCAGGTTGCTACATTCATTAAACTATAATCAGAGTAGAAGGATTTGGAGGGAAATCTTTATGAGGAGCAGCTGAGGTCACTTGTTCTGTTCAGCCTGGAGAAGAGGAGACTGAGGGGGAGACCTCAGTGAGGTTAAAACTTCCTCCTGAGGGGAAGAGGAGGGGCAGGTACTGGTCTCTTCACTCTTATGGACAGTGACAGAACTCAAGGAAGTGACATGAAGCTGAGTCACGGGATGTTTAGGTTGGATATCAGGAAAAAGTTTTTCACCAGAGGGTGTTGGGCACTGGAATAGGCTCCTCAGGAAAGTGGTCACAGCACCAAGCCTGGTAGGGCTCCAGAAGCATTTGGACAAATGTTCCCAGGCCCATGATGTGATTTTTGGGGTGTCCTGTGCAGGTCCAGGAGTCGGACTCAATGATCTTGATGGATTCCTTCCAACTCAATATATTCTGTGATTCTAGGATTCCATTATATTAATTCTGCTACGACGATATTGGTTTTGATTAAAATGTGCTAGCCTGATCTCTTTGTTCTCCAAAACAAATTCAATGTCCTTGAAAATGTAGGGATTATATAAAAACTATATAATATTTGAGGAAATCTGAATAGATAAATCATTAAATACAAGTTTTAGCATTTGAGTGGAGTCTTTGTTATACCTGTAGCAAGTAGCTCATCTGAGGTCTTAAACTGCAGTTACATTCCTTCAAGTGTCAGTGATTTGAAAGGCACTGGGAGTCAGGGGCAAATTGCAGTAATGATAACGTTAGAATCATGTGGTTTAAGGAGTATAATATACAAGATCTGAAGAAAAGCTGTTTGTTTCTAAAAATATCTCCATATGCATCCTTAGGGGAAATTCTATTGCTCCCTTTCCAGAATCCCAATCTCATTTCATACTCAAGTACTTGCACAATTTTAAAGCATGATGGTGAGGTACCTGTAGGTTTTTTAATTCTGTTTGGAATCTTGCCTGACAACATTCATGCAAGGATGTTCTAAATTACACTAAGCAGAAAACATAGCACAGAAAAATCAGTTTTATGTGACTGATTTCACAAGTAAAGCTGTAAAGGTTTTTGTTGTACATCATCTGGATATCTGAGGTAATGTTATCACAGACATTCAGATGTTGTTTAAATCCTGTTCATTATTTTTACAGCCAATCAGGCAGAGCTGCAATAGAACGTAATTTTTGCAAACGGTACTGTAAATGGTATAACACATTGCATTGCCTACTTTTTGAAAGAAAACATGAGATACATCTTACTAGCAGGTGTATAAAGTTTTAAACAATTTTCTGCCAGTTTATTTAGGTGAAAAATTAACTTCCATTCTGATATTCACCTACAAAAGTCAATCAGAAAAAGGCTTCGTTTATTTTATAGGACTATTAACTATAGAATGGCAATTTACATTTCCTGTTTTAGTCTGCAGAACAGCAAACAGTCTACAGCCAGATATATAAAATTACTCTTAGTGATTTAAGGAAACGTTGCCTCCTGCAAATGAAATATCTATATGAGCACTTAAAAAATATTGAAAAGCTTGATTCTATTGGCAGTTTATTATTTTTTTAACAAACATTTTAAATTTGTTATGTTTTATGTATTTTCTTGCTTTCATTGTTGTTTATTAGAAAAGAATGTAATCCTATATTTAGCTTAATTTAGCTAAGTCTATAAATCTAATAGTCATTGACCTCATTGCTGCAGCACCTTTTTCTTCCTGCCTGCTGTTTTCTTCTCCTTTTCATAATTTCTACAGAAGTAGGGCAATATAGCCCTTTTCCAATGACACCAAAGTTCACCTAAACCTACACTTTAATGAATCTTATTTTTTCCCAGATGAAAATCAAGACAAGTGACCTTAGCATACACTCAGCAAAACACTATATAAACACTAAACATACAAACAGCACCACTATGTGCCAATAAGACTATATTCTAATGATTTTGAGGCAAAACATCTATTGAAGTATGCACTCAATAGTCATCCCAAGACAGGAATTAATTGAAATGTCAGTTTGTTGTGCTTTCACCGTTTCCTCCTAATCTAACCTCAATTTGATGGTAACATCATGTGCTCTTTTGAGGGAAAATAGTTAGAGATTCACAGTATTCCTCTGGGTGTGTTGTAGGCAGAGCTGGTTGTCTTTCTTCTGTGAACATGTACATGAATTATATAATTTAAAAAAGGAAGAAAAATGCTGAGCAACTTCACATTTCTCTGACATCTTATCTAAATTACAGCTGACATCTGAGCATAGTCATGACCTTGCTTTGCAGTTTATGAAAGTCTTTGTTCATCATGTCCATTGTGTTAAGAGACCTCTCTTACCAGGTCAGCACGATCCTACAGATGTTTCATTTAATAAAGGGCAGTGGCTGTGGCTTCTTCTGCATTTCAAACTAGCATTTTAGCCTGCACACTCAGATTGCAAGGTATAGCTTTTCCTTGATTGCCTGTGGAGGCTAATAAATTGTTAGGAGATGAAAAATGATTAATGATTTCCAGGGAATGATGACTGTCCTTATAATCCACATCTCAGAAACCAATCTGCACTTGCCTGCTTTATCTTTTCTGCTTATCTTGCCTGCATGAGCAAGTTGACATCTGCCTCGGTAACCACTTCTGCATATTCTTTTTGTTTTATTTTGAAGTATTAAATGGAGAGAAAGAAACTGGCACTTCCTTTTCCTGAGGCATTCACTAAATATACTAGAAAAGGCAGAGAAGCCTAGTAACTTCTTTACTGCTATACAAGCTCCAAGAAAGCCAAAAGAAAAATCTGTTTTCATTCTCTCACTTATACTTGAATTACAGGTGTCAAAATATGGGTAATTTAGTAGAATTTTCTAGGGATATAAAAGAAAAATAGCTTGATCCACCATAAATCTTTAGTTTGAGCTGCAGAATACACTATCAATGAACCATAACTTCTGGGACTGTCTGCATCCTTCTGCTGCATTTAACTTAATTGTCTATTTTAAGATAAATTGTAAAGCAACATATCAAGTTAGCAGCTTATTGACTGTCCTGCTGGAAAATATGTAGAGCAGGCATGGTTTTAAATTAACTCTGTGAAACAGTGAACAAGTCAAATCTGTACCAAACAAGTTTACATCTCAAGCATTGGACTGATGGGCAGTAACTCAAAAATGAATTGTGGTTATTTGGGTGGAGGGGATTTTATTAGACATGGGTTGTTTTCAGGAACACTTTGATTATAGATAATTTCTACATGATTTCTTGTTCTTTGAAAGATATCTGGCTCTATACAACTCTGCTTGTAATTTTAAAGATACCTTTTTCCTTTCATGACGTTTGGCTAGTTTAAGAAGGATAGCTAAATAACCTTGGTATTCTTTTGTGGGACCAGAGAGGGAGGAATTTAGTTTCATTTTAATAAAGTCCTTTATATAATTTCAGAAATGAAGAGGCGCTATGGAACAACTAGAGGTAATTTTTGTTTTCTTTACCTCTTTTCCAATGGTAAAAATTTTATGATATCAAAGTGTGTGGAGTTTAATGAACCTATGTTAATTTGAACAATATGACAGTTTGGCTTACCATCTGGAAAAGCCTAGTGCATGTCTAATGTTTGTGTATTTTATTTGATTGTTTGGGTTTCCTCCATTATTTAACTTGCTATAATGCTAAATTCCTGTGATATGTTTGTTCCATAGAAAGTAGAGCTGATGTAGGTCTCCCTTGCCTTCTGGTTGTTTTTCTTAACTTTTGCCTATGGAGAAAGCAAAATTTCAGAAAAGTTTAGCTAAGCTAAGGGTGATATTTATCACTGGACATGGCATAAATAGAAAAATGATACTACCTAACTGGGATGGTCTTTAGCGTCTTTAAAGATGAGAAGATTTTATTTTCATCACTTCAGTTTGTAGATATTTAAAATGTAGTGTTTTTTCTTCAGTTGTGGACTTGTATTGGTTTTTGGGTTTCTTTGTGTGTGTGGTTTTGGGTTGGTGGGGTTTTTTAGAAGGTAGAGGCTATTTCCCTGTGACAATATCCACAAAGTCTTCAGGAGGTTCTCAGAGCCACAGCCCATAAAAGAATCCAGTACTTTTTGGAGTTTCTTTTGAAAATGCCAAAGGTTACCTTTCTGCATTTTCTGCATAAATTGTAGTGTGTGTCTATGGACCAATAGAATTATTTCCCTTTCTTCAGACCATTGCATGGAGGATAACATGCTTAATCAATGCATCTGAGAGCAGAGCAAGATAACAACCCTGATGATTAGAATAAAGGTTTTCCCATTATTGATATCTTGTTTAAAAGTGATCAATAATTGTTTATTCTTTTAGAAAATGAAAAACTTTTTCTTGTAATTATTTTTCTGGTGGGTTACACCCATCAAATATTCAGTAATAAATATACAAAATTGTGGCACAATTCCCTTGTGAAATTGGCTAAGGGTGGTACTAAAAGTGTGTCCTTCAATAACCAGAATTATCTTGGACCCTCTAACCTTTGTTGGCAGACAGACAAAATGTTTAGAATTGAATGGAAAGACAAAAATTGAATGGAAAACACAACCTCTTGAAAGATGAACATTTGGAGAGGTGTGGGGAATTCTGCACTTCCACTGTTGCAGTGACCTCACAGACAGGGTTGAGGGTCATTTACCAGCACCTCCTCTTCACCCAGAGTGTTTGAACACTATTATGTCTAACATCAACCAAGAGAAGAAAATGAGCCCTGGGCATCCATTCAATTTAAAAGTTTTCATCAAAAGCATTTGTCAGTTCACAGACTGGTCTGAACTAGAGGAGTCAGTGGGTGGAGATAGGTCATGCTGAAATATGTAAAAAGGCTGTGGTGTCACACCACAAACTGTTCCATGGAACAATTAGTAGCAACCTCCACAATAGCCACTGCATGCCACCTCTCTAGTCCTCTTTGCATGACCAGTGCTTTAAAGCAAATGTATAAAAAGAGGCATCAGTTCCCTGATCCAATTCAAAGGATAATGCCCACAAAGTTGTACCAGTCCTAAGACAGTAAAAACAGAGGGAAGGGATATCTCAAGGTACTGTAATACCTGAAGACTTTTGTAGTTTACTGGGCTAATTTTTGGTGGCAGTGTTCAATGAAAGGCTGTCACACATTCAGGTCTGTTCAGGGATGCTTCTGTTTGCAGAACTGTGATGACCTGAACCAGAGACCTGATGCAGCTGAAAAAACAGGTTTTGTTTGGGTTCCTTTTCAGCTGAATTCACTCCTGTTCTGGCACAGCTCTGAACAGCTTTGGCCAGAATAAGCAATATCTCTGAGTGTTCAACCATGGCTTGTATCTGCTGAAATCACATTCTGAATTACTGGTTTGGGGAATAGGAAATTCAGGGGCATCATTCCCAGCAAGTACTTATTACTAGACAATCAAACACAAGACAGAATGGCCTGTGTGCCAAAGAAATGGATGCAATTTTAAAGGCTGAGGTCCTTCACTTAGGAACAACAACAAAGCTGTCTCCTGAATAAGGCAATGAAGAGTTTTCTCTATTTCACAGCAATACCAGTGAAATGTATTCCTTCTGTCTGCACTGGGCACACTGTCCTCCCAGCTGGTTCAGCTAACAGTTTATAAGGCAAGCAGTTATGTGGGTGGAGTAGAGAGCTGCTTCTACTAAGCCACTTTCTCCTTTATGTTTACACTGTTATTTCCAGTACACTCACAGCTAAACAGACCAATTTAAGGTTGGTAATCTGGAGCACAGGAGAAGAAAAGGCATTTTTTGAGGTGACAGATGAAAGGCAGTAAAACTCTCATGTCTGTGCTAAGGTGGAGGGAACACACCAGAACTCTGCAAGTCCCCACAGAGGCTCTGACACCCATTTTACCCTTGCTCTGAGAACAAGAAAGGACTTCTTTTTCACTTTCATGAGCTGTCAATCTCTGTTCAATGACATGAACAGTTAATTCGCTTGCTAAAATCCATTTTTCATGCACTGCCATCTTTTTAAGGGAGTGCAAATCCTTTCCTTTACTTACCATGCTTGAAATTTAACTTTCTTGCATAACGTTGTAGAAAAAAAGTTTTTCTGTGAGTCACAAAAAGGAGCATTAGAGGCAGTTCAACTTTTACTTTTTTTCCCACTTTATGAATGTCTGAGAATTAAATGACTCAAGTTTATTATGAAAAAATGGCACCAGGATTTTAATATCATTTCATATTAAATAATTAACTTAGAAAACTAATGCCAACATCATAAACCATCATATGCATGATATTCAATATATAGTTACACTCAATAATAAATATCTTATGGAATTCATATAACTGAAACCCACATAAGAATAAGGAAGCTGCCAAAATGCTATCATATCCAGTTGGCTTAGTCAGCAAGAAACAAACTGGTCCACAGATGCTCTTTTTTCTATGAGAAAATATCCTCTTTTGCAAGTCTCCTGTCTGCAAAATGTTTCATATGAACTCTTATCCTCCTGCAGGCTGTAAATAATTTATTCATCAAACCTTTTTATTTGTAGCAGATGGAAAACAGTACAAATTCAAAAACAAAAAAGGGGAAGATTAGAAACTGAAGTGAATGACTCTAACTGCATTATAGTGCACTAACTCATAAAAAAGGCCTTAAGGCATGGGAATCAACAGACACCCAGTTGGATTTGGATGCCTTTTCCCTGGCACAGACAAGAACTGGAAAAGAAGTTGTTTTGAGAATTGAGAGTGAGTGCTTGTTCATCATATGTAAGGATATAAACAGAAGTAATGAGGTTATGACAAGATGTTCACCTGTATCCAGTGTTCCATTTCTATCCACTTCCAGTGTCCTTTATTCATGCAGCTGCCTAGCTGAGGTCCAGCCAGTGTCATAGTAAAATAGGTGCTCTGTTTCTGCAGCACGTGTCCTTTTTCCCCTCTATTATCCCTTTTGCACAGGAACTCATATATTTTGGCAAGAAAATTATAAGACATTAAAATAAAAACCACCTGCAATGGTTCCAAATCCTTTTCTTTTAGAACATGCACACTGTTGATACCTTTGGTTTAGCAAAACGTCACCAACTGTTGTGAATTGACTATAGAACATATTTTGCATTCCTGCACTTTGTACTTTACGTAAGATCACAGAGGGAACAAAGACCCTATTCCTACATGTATTAAGAGAATGGATCTCAAAATGCTTTTGTCACTTCCAAAGAAACACTGCTACCATTTGTACTATGGGTAAAAGTCTCATAATATGGGCAAGAATATAGTTGCTACTGGAGCAACAAGAAAGTTTTGTTATTTTGATTATACATTTCTATTTATAAAATATAAATACCATTAGATAATTACCTACATGTGATGATGGTGTGACAATAGGTCATCCTGTAATGCAATGACAGAGACCAAATAAGCTGAATTTTATTCAAAGTTTAAAATATATCAGAGCAAAAACATATATTTTTTGAGCTCCATAATGCTGTGATTTCCCATTAATTTGAATTCTATATTCAAATATATATTCTATGTATTATAGAATATATGTATTCTAGAAAAACAACATCAGATAATAGATCTATTTCTTATAGGGTGATAATATAATAATTAATAGCATAGCTGTGACAGGACAGCAGCATACAGGGGAGGAACGAAGAATTAGAAAAATTTCAGTAATAGGAGATACCCTGAAAAGTCTGTTTGGTCAAGAATTACTACAAGAACTCCCCTTTTGAGTGTTATCTGGACTGAACTGTGTTGGATCCTGGAAGCTGGCCTGATCTTTATTGATTGATTGTAAACCAAGGAGGGGAGGGCATGTTAGTTGTTCTGTTTTCTGTGAATGTATAAATGTTCCTGTTTCTGTAATCTTCATCCAAATTAAGAAAATAAGAATTTTGCCATGAGTTTCAGAATACTCCTTCGTGCAACGCAATGAACCTTTGTAATTGAAGCTATGTGTCAGAATTGTATTATAATTTTTTTTCTTATACTAAGGGATGCACCTGCTATCTGAGGTTTGACTCCTAAAATGTGTTTTGGCAGAGAATTATATCAATATTAGGTATAAAGATGATGTAATTATGATAGGATTATTGACTTGGAAGTTAATGAAGACATGGCTTTCATAGACAACACAAAGTTATCTCGAAGCCAAAAATTTCATATTCCTTACCATTTAAAAAAAAAAAAAGCTTTTCTCAGACCAATGAGATCAGATGTTCTTATGCATCCAGCTGCTCCCCACCCTGATTTGCGTATTTTAAACTTCCCAGAAGGCATTTAAAATCTCCAGCATCACTGTTGAGTTTATTGTACTCTTATCTTAAAAACTGCATCAACTGTTGTGTGGTATTTAAGTAGAAAATTTACTGTGGATGCGTTATTGTTGCAGGAAAAGAGTATTGTTCTCTGCTAAAATTCTAGGAGACATAAATGCAATTTCATATAGTTTTTGTAAGCTTTTAAATCATTAAATTATTAATGAAAGTTTTTTTCCATTCACAAGATATTTGCATGGCTTCCACCCATAACTGACCTTTCCAATCAGTTGAAAAAATGAAGGAATTAACATTGAACATACAATCTTTTGAGCGTAACTGGGCATTTAGACAGAGTCATATAAATAAAAGTTGCTGGGTTAAGAATGAGAAAATATTGCTACAGCTGTAGGGGCACACGCAACTATTTCAGCAGGTATATACCTAGTACCAAGTTCAACACGTGTTGTTGACTTAGTTTCATTTTATGCTTTTGCCTTATTTTAGTTTTATTACTTTGTTACGGTATTAGAGAACATCTACCAATATATTCCTACAAAATTTCATTCACAATGTGGTCTTACTTAGGACTTTCAAGTCATAGACTTCAGAAAAGAGAAAGGAGAACAAATATTCCTATGAAAAGTAGTTTTGATGTACAGTCTCTTACTTATAGAGTACGTGTCATAATTTTTAAATATATGGTCATCCATGATAGATAAAGCAGACAAAAGATACATGGAAATATGCCATATGCCATATTCCATAACCCATATTTCTCTTTGGCATTTGAAATCTGTTTGAATGACAACAGGGAATGAAATCCTGACTTTCTGCAGAAGCTGACTCTGAAAATGGCAGTAGACAAGGAAACATAAAGTTATCAGCTTTGAGAACCAAACTAAAATGTTTTCATCTAAAATATTCTGTAGTGTTAAGTTTCACACACACTCATCAATGAATGTAGCAAGAATTAAAAACGGAAATTTTTTTTATATGTTCCAAATAAATGTTGATTTATTCAAGCACAGTAGATGTTTTTTCACCTGTAACAGTAGGAAAAATATACAAGGAAGAGCAAAGTACATGTAACAAGACCATGCAGTATCAGCAGTACATGTAGCAATACTCCTGATGAAGTAAAATAGCTTTGGCGTTCTTTTCCCTTCCCATAATCTTCTAGCAGTGTTTCTGGGATAATCACTATAGTTTAATCTTTGTCCTCTGCAGGTACAATATCTGGCTTTCAAAATCTCACGCTAATCTATGTTGTGACGCAAAGAGCAAGACTTAGTCCTGCAGTGCCACCCTGAATAATTATTTGGTTGGCATTTCTTTTTGTACTCAAGGGGAGTGCCAGGCTTTCAATTCTCAAAAAGTTTTGTATTTATTTTATGTTTGCAAGAGTGATCACAGGCTTGGCTAGGTGCCCTGAGAAAGCAGGTCTCTGGAGCAACACCCAAGTGGTTGTACTTTAAACCTGAGCTAGTAGAGCTTTACAGAAATAAATACCTGTGTTACCTAACACTGGAAAAGTATTTCAGGGATTTTTTTTTTTCTTTTATGAATAGATACGACATGCCTTCAAAGGTCATTATTAATTTTTCTAGAGTCCCAAATGGAATGTGCCTCAGCCTTCTTCTTTCATTCTCTCTTCACCTTCTGATGGCTTTTGTTATTGTTTAACACTTCTTCAGAAACAGCCTAGCAAATATATTTAAGTACAGTAACTAGTGTGGAAGAAGAATGTTGCTCTGGTTTAACAGAACATTACACTCAGTTTTGAGAATTTTAACTCTTGAACTCTTGAACCTATGGTAGGTAAACATTACTGTTATTATTAATGTGGGTGTGATTTATTGTTCATCACTGTCACAGCTAACAGAGAGCTAGCCATGGAACCTCCAGGATAAGGTATTGTACAATCATGCCATCCCTGCACAAGGTGTAAGCATTGGGTATGATATACTTTCTGTGGGATGCTCTGAACCTGGTGTCTAGGACCTGAGTCATGTGATATTCTGCTTCAGAATGTCCCCTGAAGTGGTCACTTGTCCTCTGGATCCTACAGACAACACTCTATGAAGTCCTAGCACTATAGCAGTCATGGTGACCTAATGGTTCATGCCATATTGTGTGGGGGAAATTTGTACATGTGTCCTACTTAGAGACAGGCAAAATACTGATATCAAGTAGCACTGGACACTAAAAGTATCCTCAGTACCAACATCAGCTGTCAGTACTGCACAGGCATTTCCAGTTCCATGCTGATGCCCTACACTGTCCTGTTCAACCTGCTGCAGGTGGACTTGTTGCAACTCTGCCTTCAAGTACTCCTCCAGTTCCTGGTCACACACCTGCTCATATTTTTCCCTTCTCAGCAAAACATTGGTGAATTTGGTGAGCTTAATCTGAGGCTGCAGGAAGGCACTAACGGAAGCCTTTTGTCTGGGCCAAAAGCACCTTGGTCCAGCTGGCTCCTGCAGAGATAACATTACCAAGGAAATGGGTAAGTGTAAAAAAAAAATACTGCACCACCTTACACAAAATCCCCTGAATTCCTCTTTTCTAAAACTTTAATAGAAACATGATGGCACTATGATTCTGTTATTTTTGGCATCTCCCTGATGTAAGATTTGAGATTATTGCCCCCAGAAACTTTCCTTCCTTGTTGTGTATTCTGGATCAGCAGTGGACACATTGCTGGCACAAGCCAGCAGCAAAAAACTGCTTTCATATCAATAGCAACAGGCTGCAGCTAAGTTCTTAAGTATCTAAACCAGAGGTGAATCCTAAATTCTGGTCTTCCAAACTAGAAACTGAAGAAAAAAAAAAAACAGAAAGGAAAAATGCAATTCAGAAAATATTTTATTGAGTACAATACCATTTTGTTGTAGGCTTTATAAAACACCACCAACCTCTCTGAGGTTGAATACAGCTTGGGCAGGTGCACAAGGAGTGGGAGAGAAGGGGACAGCATCTGCAAATTTTCATGCAAGAGGGATAATATGGGATATTTGCATCCAGACAATACCTTGTCATAGTGCCCAAGTTTGCACTAGCTCACCAGAAAAAAATGAATTAATCTACATTTAAATTTTATAAAGGATTGCAACAATCAGCTGAAAGTTCAAATTTACTGGGTGTTGCCATTGCACATTCAACAACTAAACTCAAGATCATGAAATAAAAATCAGTAGCTTGGATTGAAAGTACTCTAAGAAGCCTTGTGTGGAAACTGGATTAAATCTAACTCCAGAAACTGATGGTTAACAAAACATCATAACCACTGTAGATAAGGACAACTGCAATTTTTGCCAATGTACTAACATCTAACTTCCATTGTAAGCAGATGGAAAACAAGGAAAGTTCCTGGAATTTGGGTTAATCCCACAACATACATCTAATCAAGACCTGGCATCATGGTTCTTGGAAGGAGATTAAACAAATAGTAGTCCACAGGCAATTTTCAGTTGCATGAAGCAACTGAAAACTCCTAAGAACAGCCTCAAGTAGGGGACAAATGTGGTCATTAAGTGAATGAACTTGCTGCTCACTGGAATGTAGACCAACTAATTTTTCTGGTGTAAGTGTTTATTTTCAGTGATGGTAAAGTATAAATGTGCTATGAAATGTAGGAACAGTCAAAAGCAGCCTTGAAAAAGTCTCTATATTGCTTAAATTCTCTCAACCATACCTCTCTATGAAGTATGCATACATCCAGAGATTGTAAGAAGCTTTCAGGTTGACCATATTTCTATAGCTAACTGTATTTTATGAACTGGTCCCCACAGAATCTTTAAAAATCTGCCATGAATCCTGCACTGTACAGCCAAAGAATTGAGGAGCACTTGTTATAACAGTGAATATGAAGGTTAAGTAAAGCAGTTAATATATCAAATTACACAGAGACTTCCATTGTCCTTTGGGTGTGCATTTCCCAACATGTGTAAGTACCACCACTTTGACAGGAAATAATTTCATAAAGCAGGACTGAACAATTTGTTAACTACAATAATATTTTCAAATGGAAAAGGAATTATTAATCCACACTTTAAACTAAGAAAAATGGAAAGGTAAAGTTTAGCACATTCATTAGCAATTAGAGAAAATAGTCCAGGAAGGCCAAAGTATTCAAATAATTCAGAAATGTTCTGTGGAAATTAATTTCTTATTTATTAAAAAGACAACACATTCTCAAGAGAGCACCTTCTGCAATGAAATAATTTAGTTTCTTTATATAGACACATCATACACAATGTTAACAACCATGAAAAACAATACAAAATGCTTTCAAATTTAACAAGTAGAAAAATATAACCAGTATATATGGCAATTGTGAATCTAATACTGTACAGAAGTATTTATGTATTTTACAAATAAATAATATAGCTTAAATGCCCTTTTCCAATCTTCTAACTGTACACTGGAACATAGGTTCTGAAGCTTACCACTAACTTGCCACAAATGTGTGCCAGTCAAATGTTCTGCCCACAAGCTTGAAAAACTTCTTGTTGGGTTCATGGAAATATTCCTGCAGTTTCTCCAGTAACCAGGCATCTACTTGTGGGTGCGCTCGTCCTTTGGACTCATGTAAACAGCGCTCTCTACCACTGTCCCTCAGGCAGTAAAAGCCCTTAGTTTTATTGAAATAAAAGTTTGAAGCATTTATCTGTGGTGATAACTTCAGAAATCTCTCCACTTTTTCTATTTCTGGAAAGGGATCTTTGATTAGTTTATCCCCATCTACAATATGGATATGATCAAGAGGAAAATACTTCAGCCAGTTCTGCATGTGAATGTAGTATAAGCTTCTGTTTATTGCCTTGTAGTCCAGATTGAGTTCACCGTTTTTAATCAGGAACCGTTCAATGGATGGGTACGGCTTGTGCTTCTGCATGTGGTTGTAGAACACTTGGGTGTAATCTGATAGTACTCTCTCACTTGGGTCCCTTAAAATAAGGAGTAGTCTCATTGCTTGGTTCATGTTATAAACTCTTTCAGGCACTTTAGGTGATGTGAAATATGCTGGAGTTTTTTCCACGGTGATCTGATGGGGATACGAGAATGGCATTTGATTAACATACCACTGCAATCCATTCCTGTAATGATCTTCCCAGTCAAAGAAGTGAACTTCACTTTCTGCTGCTGCAATATCTGGATGGAGACTCAACATCTCTAACAAAGCTCTTGTTCCACCTTTTCTCACTCCAATAATAATAGTCTGTGGCAGCTGCTGACATGATCCATTAGAATGAATGTTTTCCTTGAAGTCATTTTTCTGAGATGTTTTCTTTAAAAGCTCTCTCTGAACAGACTGAGAAGTCTCAGCATTTGAATTTATAGCTGGTCTGGAAGGCACTATCTGAGGTTGAACAATAAGCAACACAGCTCCCAGCAGAAAAGCTGCCATGACAGAAGTTCTTAGTCTAGTTTCACTCAAGCAGGTAATAGGGCATACAGCGATTTCCACCAAGAATAACCCTTAAAAGTGGTTTTTGTTTTGTTGAGCGAATGGGTATTTCTCAAACAAAAACTGCACTGAAAGAGGGAAAAGAAAAAGCACATTATCTTATATTCAGCCACACTGCAAATATATTTTTCTTTTCAAAACTGAACAAACTTTAGCTTTCCCAACTCCAGGCTCATAGATAATTTAGTGTAATTAAATGTTTTAAAAGACAGACATATGCAGCAATGCCATAAGAAAATTATTTCCAGTCATCAGGAAACATGAATATTATGAAACTTTCATTTTCACACAGAGTATTATTAGTTACTATTTTTAAAAAATCTGGTTTCCTTGGAACCACAATCACAAGAGAATTGGTTTTTTAGTCTACAAGCATAGGTTTATCTTAGAAACAAAACACAAAAAGGAAAATGTGTGGAGGGGACTGAAAGAGCATGCCTAAAAGCTGAGGGTCTTGTAGGATGTCTGGGAATTATAGCCTCCCAAAGAACCATGTAACAGCAACCTTAGAAGTCAAGCCTCCTGGGAAAAAGGCTCATGCAGTATCGATAGAGCTATCCAATATGAGAAGGCAACATTCTCCTACGAAGGAATTAGGAAGAACTCCAGGTAAATAGCACACCAAGGAAAAGCTGAATTTTGTGTCATTTTTAAGTGAAGTTAACTTTTGTTTTGTGCTTACTGTTTCCAAGGATAAAATAGGTGGCTTGCATGCTGGCCCTGCAAAGAGGTAAGATAACGAAACCATAGACTATAGTATGACTGAATCAACAAAACACTGAAAGACTTGTGGTTCCTGTCTCCATACTCAGGAAAGAAAATACACAATGAATACTTCTGAAGGTCATTTAAAGAGTTAGCCAGCAAGCTGCTGTGATGCGAAGAACTAACTTTAGGCTTTATCAAAAGACTACTAAATACCACCACTGAACACCCTTTAAAGGTCAGGTTATTTTTAATGCAACGTTTCAAGTGAAATTGTAAGAGTTTCACACATAGTAGAGCTATTAGATTGTTGCAGTATGACCAGGCTGTGTACACAAGCTCCCTGTATTACAGTGTCTTCCAAAGACTTTATACCCTTAGTGAAGGGCTGGTGTGGATTTCAGTATTGTCTAACTCCACTTAGAAGTAGAAACCATGACAGCTGAGTACCTGACTACTTTGCCTTACTAGGATACTGTAATTATGAATTTAAGCCCAGAACAGCACATACTGTGCCAGCTAACAAGGGCTGAAATATAAAATTGCATACGAACAACCTGAGGAAATGCAAGGGCTAGGTTTTGGAAATTCTCCAGACAATCTGAAAAGAAAGTAATGACTTTTCCACAATAACCTAAG
Organism: Rhabdornis inornatus; assembly: GCA_013397075.1. Lineage (NCBI taxonomy): Eukaryota > Metazoa > Chordata > Aves > Passeriformes > Rhabdornithidae > Rhabdornis > Rhabdornis inornatus. The sequence continues at coordinate 4,134,208 of VWZS01002995.1, read as the reverse complement.
TCCCAGTGCAACAAAGACTAATGATGTGTTTCTAAGTAGTCTGAAGTTCTGTTTGATAGCTTTGCATTTACAGAGGTCGTGACTCCATCCTGAATGGAACAGGTCTGCTTCCTGATGTTTTCTAACAATTATCACTTCCGTGCTTTCCCTTTTTCCATTTTTAATGGGCTACAAGGCAGAAATATTGTTAGGATGCAGAAATGGAGGGTGGGAAGAAAGAGAAGCAAAGCGTCATGATAGATGTGAAGTTAAGAGAGTGCCTCCTTGTATGCCCACAGTCTTTCAGCTTGTGGGCATACCTTGTCTCAGGCTATTCTGTGATATTTGATGTGAGGCAAGTTTGCTGAGGAGTTTGGGTTTTTTCCATTTTTGGCCACCGTTAAATTTTCTCTGTCTGAAAGAGTTACATTTTGTCTGTCATCATTAGTCTTCTGCTCTCTTTCCCCGTCCCCACCATTCCTGCTAATCATTCTCAGCTTAATCTATATCACTTTTAACAAGAAATAGTCTTAATAGCCCCACACTGTGGATGTTGATGGGGGAAGACACCGGGTGACAGAAAATTCGATATAGGTAATTTCACTGAGCTATGCTGCCACAATATTCAGCAGCCATGGGAGCACAGGATACAGCACCAGCCAGATTGGATCAGTGACTGATGGGCAGTTCTGTACATAAGAACAACAAAACATCAACTCTGTTGAATTTTAAGGTCGCAGATTAAAGGAATAGCCACTTACTTCACAGTATATTTTAAGTCACTGGCTCCATAAATAGTAAGCTGGAGTGTCTTAACACCTTATTGGAAAAGCGTAATAGGATTCCAGCAAGGAACAGGTTGAACTGTGTGGAAAGAAGTGAATTTAAAGCCTGCTGGTAGGAACACTTATTTCTTAATAGTCAGATTGAAATATGCTATGCTAACGGCCAAGTTCTGTAACAGACTGTCTCTGGAAAGATTAAATTTTAGCTGCTGGTCTCATAGTGACAACACACCGCTGGATTGGAGGAGGGTGTGGTGTTGATTTTTTTTCCCTGCTGTTGTTGGATTCTTAATTTGTAACTCATTGTTCGCATACTAGTCAGTTGCGAACTTTTTTATTCAAGCCTTCCTGTGGCTGAATACAGCATAGGAACTCCTGAGAAAAAGACAGCAAGGTGTCTCTCCACTCTAGCTCTACTCTTGTTTTAGCCAGCATCTTTGAAATCAGACCTGTGGGATTACAGGTGTGGTACCACAAGCCTCTCCTCAGGCAGGTTTTTAAGCCTCAGTGGAGCTCTTCCTCAATGTCTTCCCGTTTGTAAAGACTTTTGTGGGGCACAGCTTTTTATAAATACACAAAAGCAACTGTTCCCTGTTTCAACATGAAACCTCATAATAACATAGGAATATCTTCTGTTTCAGACATACAGAATTTCATTGTTCCCCCTCAGCTACTTGTTCAGGTGCATATCTTCCACTGCAGAACACTGCTACTGTATCAGCAGCATTTATTTTTTGCACTTCCAGAGAACCATATCAGTAATTATGTCATTCAGAATACTTATGTGCTATTGTTGTTTTGTTTGCTGGCAATAAAGCTTTGTCTGCCTTTTCTTCCCATTCTATTTTGTTTCTCCCAAACTGTATAGGCCTGATATCTGGATCAATTATTTTGTTTTGTTATAGACTAATGCAACACAATGGTCACGACTGTGCCTCTAAATTCAGCATAAAATACATGATGTGTGAGAAGAGTGGTCTTCAGGAACAAAGCAGCATATAAATGGGTTGTCAATCAGCCCTCATCTCTTATATTCTCTTTAATGCTTTAGCTCAATCTGTAGTTTGGTGTCTAGAATTACAGTGGTTTATATAAAATGATGCAAAAGCATTCCATAGCTTTATAATTTGTGGGTCTGAAAAACTCTTTAAACAATAATAAGCATGCACTGAGGAGTTTAATGCAGCCACTTTGCCAAGTTACTTTTCTGCTTTAAGAATTCTCTTCACTGCATCCACAAGTCATGTATAGCATACATGACTTCACTTGATGACTTTGTATTCCAGATTAGCTAAAAAAAAAAAACTGACAGCCATTACTACTGTATTTGCTACAAGTAAATGGGCAAGTTGTAAAAGAAACACAGTTTATGTTAAATGGTGCTTCGAAGATTATACCAAGACTTTTCAAAAAGTCTGATTGCTTTTGCTTAATCCTTTCTTCAGCTTTCTCCAATTAATTAGTGAAACGTGCCATCCTGTTTATTTAACCAGATTCATTGTGGACTTTATGATTAAAACTTCTTCAACAGTAAGAGTAACTTGGAAATAAATAGAAAATTTAATCAGTAGATGCAGAATGAGGGGCAGAGGCTGTCATATGTCATTGACTTTTAAGCATGTTTCAGTACTCTTTGAAACTTGTCACTATTCTGTAATTTCTATTTCTTACCATTTTACAAAGGTATTTTAATGCCTCTGTATGTGTGTGTCAGTGACATTGCCTAAACTACCTAGATTATATACACTTCTTAGTTTAATATGCATTTAAAAAAAAAAAAAAAAGGTGTTTCTTCCTGGACTGATAACTTCATTTTTGCAGGGAATTGGATGGGGTTAGATGTAGCTCTGAACTTCCACAGGAACCTCTGAGTTAGCTGCCCAAGTGGGTAGGAAGAGACCTAAGGAGTGTCTGTAGAGCAGTCAGTAAGCATTAGGCACAGTCTGCTGGCACATTTGAAAGGGACATACCTCACCAAAAAACCCCACAGCAACACAGAGAGGTTTAGCATAGCTAATGGGACCCAGTTACCAGGACCAGGGCAGTAACTAGGAGAGGTAAGACTACACCCTTTCCGTAAGCATGCAAGTGACTTCACCTTCATTAAAGAGAAATTGTATTTTCCTAGTTCTTTAGGGACTGTGGACACAAAGGTTAAGTTTCAGGTGGCCTCAGTTTATTTCCTTGCAGAACTGAATCCCTTCATTGGAGAGATCTCTGTACAGCCATCTAAAAAAAAGTCTAGACTGAACGAGAACTATACTTCACTTGCTGAAGTTTGTAGAGGGAGATTAGAGCTGAAAATCTGAGTGAGACATCCTGCTCTTATAAAGAATACTTTGCTTTGCTGATGTGATAGAACCTCAGGACAGTTTGTGGACTGTATTTTCCTTTGCACATATTTGGGCACACAGTACTGCAAAATGTAAGACTAACATTGCTGGTTAAACCTAGCTGCTGTGCAGTACAACCCACACATCTGCTATGCTGGCTTCTTCTCTTGGGAAAAAAAAAAAAAATTCCTCTAACTGAGATAACCAACTTCCTAAACTGATAAAAACTCAGTGTTCTGAACATTTGTATTCAGTGATGTGCTTTAGAAAACTGAACCAGAGCAACTGCAGTGTACTTGAAATCCTTCAAGAACTCATTGATATGAACAGTATATTCCTATCCTCTAAGGGTAGACTGTCCACCATAAGATATACTCCTTAGTTGTTTATATTAGCTCAAGTGCCACTTGGTACCCTGATAACATAAAACTTCACAGTGCAGCTATCACTTAAAGCTCAGCCAAGAGCAGGAAAGGAAAGAGAACAATTTAAAAAAAATTAACTCAATTTGTGAAACATCTTGAAAATATATTCTGCATTTTCTTATTTTTATCTATTAAACGGTATCACAATGCCCTCCCCATGAAGAAATTCTTCCTATACTTCCCACTGCATACGCTTGTGATTTTTAATCCCATTTTAACAAGTTTTAAACAAAACTTGCCAATGAAATGCTTGAATTCTAGTTTCCAGGTCTGAACTACAAATACTTTCCTACATTAGTGAGAACTACAGAGATAAGTGTAATACATTAAACAGCACTACATACTACTGAAGGTCTCTAGAACCATAAACCATTGATCACCTCATGATGTATCAAAAAAGTAATTTGCACGTTAGGAAGGGATGTGAAACTCTGTGTAACTGTATGAACCTGTCTTACAGTGCCTAGATGATATGTACATTTCCCAAATTATATTAAAACTGCTGCACAACCAGCAGAGATTAAACCATGGCTTTAATTTTTATAGTCAGATGTTAAGAAATCTAATCATAACTTCAGTGCTGTTAAGATGAGATATTGTCTATCAACACTAAGACTTCAGAAATACACTCTAAAAGGTGTTTTAAATTTTGGGAAGGGGAACTTCACAAGCTGAGAAATGTTGACTTGGTAGAAGTATTTTTGGCTGAAATCTGCTGTATTTCTGCACCTGCTGTGATAAATACAGTTTATATAAATTAGATAGGCCACCAGTTCATGACTTCTAAAGGAGTTCAGCTCCACTGTGAGCAGTAAGCGAGCAAATTTACAATAGACTGTAGTTATATATAACATGCACTCTTTCTTAAGGTCAGAAGGGACCATTCCAGTCTTTCATGCCAAGAGATCATAAAAATTGTCAGAAGAGAAAATATCCTAGATTTCAGAGAATCTCATGCAGGTAAAAATAAAATGGGACATTACGCCAGAATAAAAATAACTTGAAAAGCTCAGGATGCACTCAAGTATTTGTGCTGAATAGTAATATGGAATTCCCTTAACACCTTCTAGCAATTTTTTAATACCTGTCAGGATTCGATTTTTTCATAAAGAGGGTACATTGTACCACTGCCATCTCTATCCCCCCCATAAACCTAAACGCTCAATTCAAAATCCAGAAATTACTCCCCACCCCACTTTCCAAGCAAAATGGGTCACATTCTAATTAGGAAGCAGAAATCTATTGCACAGTTAGAGCGCAATTAAGAGTTGCTTCCTAATTCATCAAAGCTGTCCCCAAAAAAACAGCGTGTGTGAAAAGATGGCTCTGTCCTGTCTTGCTCCCTTTCAGTATAAAGGCTCACCTTAACTGGATGCATTAAAATAGGGAACACAGGAGACTAAGCAATCCCGTTCTCATTTCCTCTGCCAAGCAATTTCTTACCACTTACACAGGGCTGTGGGCCCTGTTTCAAATATCAATACTTAAAACAAAAATAAAAACAAACAAACAAACAACAACAACAAAACCTCCACACCTCAATATAGTAGTTTAGTTCATATTCCAAGTAGACTTCTGTGTCTTCTACTCTCCTGCCTTCAGAATAACATTGGAGCAGAGTGAATACTGGTGAGGTCATCACTGTATTAGACTTAGTTAAACCAATCAATTTACTAAGCAAAGCACTACACAGTGACCTGGAGGGAACCCTCATGCTCTGGACACATAAATAAGATGACCAGCAGGATCTCCCATGTTGGTCTGCCTTAGCATATTACAGTTTTGTTTTTCTCATTATCAGAATTTTTTATGGAAATCCATCAGCTCTGACATATTTTTGAGCTCTGGTATCTTATGTGTTATGAATGGCATTTCTAGATGAGGGAAGGGAGAGATTCCAGGTTAGTGAAACTAATAAAACATTTTTTAATTTCCTCTAATGAAAAGCAGAAGAGTTGTATGTATCTATACATACATGTATTGGAAAGTGTTTTCCATCTATTGTTTTTCTGTAATGCCTATGTAAGCATATGGCTAGTTCAGAATAACCAAGGTAGTACCCTGAAGCTGGAATTTGCTCTGTCAAATTAGGGTCTCTCCACTGCAATAGCTGGCCTTGCTTCAGATGCATAACCTTCCTGCTGACCTACCAGAGGTATTTTTTGGCTATGCAGTATCAAAACCCTCTGCATTTTTCAAAAAAGGAGAAAAAAAAGAGGGTGGGTCCTGAAAGTGTGAATGTGCAAGAGATAGCTAAAAAGTTAATGCCAGGGACTGTGCTCTTACTGAGAGGTGCTTGTTTCTGAGCAATGTGAGAAATGCATTTATTCGAGAGAATAAGAAATGCTGGCAGATGTAAATTTCAACAGTTATATTTATACTTACCAATTAAGTTTGATAGCCAGAGGATATATAGCCATTCACCAAACTGAATTTGTTCTATGTTCCATTTGCCATACATACTGCAGAGGCTCTCTCTCAGTGGGAGTGGGCACTGCATGGATCTCTCACGCCAGAAAGATGCTCCCTGCAGACATTCTATCCCTGTGCCATTCGAGCATGATATTTCTACAACTTCACAGGCATTGCTTTTTTCCACACCAAAATCCAAAGAGGAACAGACTTGAAACTGGAAAAGCCCTTCACCCACTGCACTAACAGAGAAAGGAAGGAGAATCATGTACTTTAACTCCCAGTCAGCCAAGGCGATTGAACTGCCTGTACTCAGCTACATACCCCTTCCTGATTTTGTGAATGTCTGGCTGGAAGATGAGACCAAACCCAAACTCTTCCATCTGAAGGCTGCCACCCCTCCCTCTCGGCATCCTTTTAACCCCAAAAGATTTGAACTGCACACACCTTTATCCTTGGAAAGCACACCGAGAACTGCAGTAACCAAGCCTTTGCTGTACTACTTTAGGGTGCTCGTCCTTCAAAACAGAAACGAGCTCGAATTAAGGCTTTGTGCCCTCCTGCCAACCACTGTGCTCCCAGCAGCTCGCCAGGTTCCAGTTCAGCACGCTGCATCCCGCCGGCTCCAGCATTACGTGAGGGAGCAGATCGAAGATGCTCAGCAAAGCTTTTGCAAGTGTTCTCCCGTCAGGTAGGCGACCCACCACTCTACCCTTACTTGGGCTTGTCATTTTGCCACAAGAGAAAGAAGATGAAGAAAGTGCCCAGAAGCCGCACCTGGCCAGGTGCTGCCGTACACTTTGCTTCCCCCTCCCCTTTTCTCTCCTACCCAGCCCTATCAGCGCTGCCTCCCAGAGCCCGTCTCGGTGAGTCCGGAGCGCCGAGGCAGCGCAGCGCGTCCCTGCCGAGGCTGGGGGACAGCTCTCAGGTCCGGCCGGGCCGGGCAGAGGCTCCGCAGCCCCACAGCGGCGCTCGCCCGC